>JASDQU010374041.1:105843-122826 GCA_032191745.1 Picea mariana | reverse complement strand
TGCACTGGATTGTCCTGCATGCTCGAATCGGGTGACCAAGGGGCTTCCGATGATGTCAACATCGAAGAGTTCGACATGATATTCTTCCGACCATTCCTTCGTGATCTGATCCATGCCTTCATTTTTCAGCTTGTAATAAGATTGTAGCTCCTCCTTGTTCTCATCTCTGCACGTAGTTATATAGATAAAATTTGGATCTGCGTGGAACTTGGCTATCAGTATGTACTGGTGTAAGGTGTGTAGTGTCATGCATGGGAATGACTCAATGGAAACCTTTAGTTGTTGATAATAGGCATGGAACACAACGTTTGACTTCAATTTCTTCGACATGTCATTGGTGTACCACAAGGTTGAGAACCTCATAGCCAATGACTCCGATGGTTCAATCTTCGGGAAGGTGGCTCCTTCTGGCATTTTCCAAGTGCCAAATGCAATCAATATGAGAAACCAGCTAAAGTGGAAATCGTATCCTTGATCCTAAGCTTCGTGGCAGTCTTTCTCGATCTCCTTGACGAGGTAACTCACCCAATTCATCTGCATTCCCTCCACGCATTTTCTTGTGAGGTCCACTATGAACCCGATGACCTGCGTGGGGTGATTATTTCTTACAAGTTTTCCAGCTATGAGTTTGAAAGCAAGGTGCAATGCACCATCTTGGATAGAGGCTACCTTGTAGCCTCACTTTCAGTTCTCAACTTCGACGTAAGCCTCCTTGATGAATTGTGCCAGGGAGTGATCCAAGGTCTTCCTTGGGTAAAACTACCAAGGGTCGGGTCCCTGCATGATCAATCCTGTAATCCGTTGGATCAACGTCGAATCCACAATAATCCACTGGTCGATCCACATGTATCGACCATGGTAGCACAACAAGAGGAGTTTAACGCAAGAGTTAACCTCCTGATGGCATCCAAAATGGGGAATCTTCATCATGTTAAGTATCGTGGACTGCTCCTGCTCCTTAATCCATGGTTGGGAGACTAGGAAAGGCTTCTTCCCAGTGGTCTTCATAAAATATCTTTGAGGTGTGAGCATGGCATAGTTCTTTCTATCTCCAAGGTTGAAGTCACTATTCTTCAGTAGTGGGATATGTCCCAACTGACTCCCAACTACGCGTATTCGTTTCGAGATGTACACGGTGATCAAAGTGTACTCGAAGTCCCGTGAGATTCTGTCGTGGTTAACCGTGCTAGCCAAGGGTGAGATATAATCTGGTAAGATCGATGAGATCTGCTTCACATTAGCCATATCACCTCGATGCTTACTTCGCTGCTCAATCACAGGGTTGAAAAAAATCGAACGATGTCTAGTTGAAGGGGAATCCTGGAGTCCCCTAGTCAATGACGCCTGTACTCCTTCAAACATGGATTTATTATCCATAAAATTATTAAGAACCTCCTCGACAGACTTCTCTAACTCAGTGCGCTCAACTGACATTCTTACGGTTAAGCAGATGGGTCAGGGTAGGCGAATGGATAGGTGGGGTAAACAATAGATGGAGATGTCTGATAGCACAACTCGACACACACAATCACTTCTCTTCTTGTATCAGATAATCATAGGTATAAAAAAGTGGTCCTGACGCAACATCCAATGGGTTAAATAAGCGAGTGTCGTAACAGATTCTTCCAACTGGAAGGCATGCTTCCATCAATGTGAATCTGCTTGTTATGGTGCAATCCCAACATCCCAAACACGGTCTATTCGCCTATAAATGTGTTTCCTAACTATTCCATAGCATCATTCTAACGGTTGGGGTGCCTCCAACAGTCATATAGCTTCACCTACGAAGTTCATATATGGAAAGGTTCGAATCCTGCAAACCTGCCTCCTGCGAAGTTTTCCATTTGTTCTCTATAACTTCCTATAGATTTTCTAACTTGGATTTCTTGTTCCTAAGATTCCTTGCTTTCTTCTCTGTGATATGAGTCTCCCTAACTATTTATGGATTTCTCTTTCCATTCTTATTCTTATCTTTTCCTAGCATAGTGAATTCGCATTGCTGATGTGCTTCCAAAGCGTTCAAAGTTAATATCCCTTCTCTTATTAATTCCAGTGTGGGCATTCTTCTTTCTTGCATGGATAGGTCCTTCAAACCTTCTTGTGATCTTTCAACTTCAAAAGCTAACTCTCTTGCATTCTGCTGCTTCGACTTAACTTCTCGTTCTTCTATATGTCGATCTATCTTTCTAGCTATGAGATCCCTTAGTTCTTTATTTTTCTTTTCTGTAGCTTCTTCCTCTACTTTCCTTCTGATCTGATCTTTTTCAATCCAAGTCTTTCCTAACAAAAGAGGGAAAGGAGCATTGTTCTCAACAAACTTAATGACTTCAAATTCCTCTTTAGTCGATGTTCCATGGATGATAACAGGTACATTAGTAACTCTTCCACATAGGATTATCATATTTCCTTTAAACAAGCCTATCCTTCCCAATGAAGGTACCATAGTAGGCTTTTCCAAAATTTTCCAAGTGCCTTCTGTCATAATATTCACTTTTGTTTCTTCCTCCAAGACATTCTATGTCGAAGTCTCCTATTCTTGTACTTATGCGTTGTTTTACCTTCAAGATCGTTGATAAACTGACCTCTTTGTGATCATTCATCATTTCTTTCAACTGTGATAACATAGTCTTAGCTTTCTCTGACTCATTCTCTTGATGATTTTTTAACATGCTCTTATTCTCTTGACTTCCTTCATAGTGTTCTTGTCTCATGTTCATTTATTCAACTTTAGCAATCATCCTTGGACAATCCTCAACCTCATGACCCACAGTTTTACAACAAAGACAAATAGGACATGTACCAAGGAATTCCTTAGCAAGATGTCCCGGTCTTTTGAAGTTATAACATAGTGTCAATCCTATTTTTCTCTTGTATGTTCCCCAACTTCTCCTGTACTACGCACTGGGATCACAGTGATGGACCTGCAATCTGCAAAAATTCTTTCTAGGTTCCTGCATCCACTTATTAGTCCAAAACATCTTTCTATGCATAGAAATAACATATCTTTATTCATTTATATTATCTTTACTTAGATCAAATATTTCTTCCAACTATACCCTATCTTTCAGACTAGGAAAAAATCTATTAAACATACCTAAATTCATGCTTTCGAAACAAAAACTTTCACTTATCTTACTCTATCAGAGCACAAATATTTACCTCTTTTAAGATCTTACCTCTTTTCTTTAGATCGAGTTTCTTTCTTAGCACAGATCTTTGCAAGTCAGGTAGAATACTATGCAATACAACAACAGATATACTAACATAACTTCTCTTTTCTTTACTTCAATTCCCAACAATCACAGTTTCAGGTCCCGACAACAGAACCATTTTTTAGCACAGGGGAATACCCAGGGTTCAACGCTTCAACAACGCACCAAAAAAGTCCTAACTACTGATCCTTTCGTCGACACCTGTGAAACAAGCGAAGTCTCACCCGAGGTAGAGGTAGGGGGATTACAAGACTCAGGTGTCTGTAACCAAGCTGGGAGACAGATCTGTGATCATAACACTTCAAAAAGTATCTTAATAACACTTACAATATTATATGCATTAGTTCATTAGCTTCTTTTACATCGCAGAACAAACCCTAAGATAGATCAGTGCAGTAACAATAAATATTATAAATTTAACCATTCATCACATAGAAATGAGTTAGATCTAGCATTCATTCATAAAGCACAAGTAAATCACTAAGAAACATCAGATATATCTATCCTAAACAATAACAAAAGCACTAGTAGATAAATGACAAGCACAACATAGCACAAATCACATCAAAGACAGAAGATATACGTGGTTCACCCTAGTGTGGGGCTACATCCACGAACTTCTTCTTCTTCTCTATTATTCTTCAATCTCTTACGTTCATCCACTCATGTGCATTAAGCCATAGAGCCAAGCTTCGCAGAGGATAGGAGATCTGCGCACTAAGCACCAGATCCTCTTTCCCAAAATTAGGTCAAGGCACAAAGCCAAATCCTGTATCGAGCACAGAGACTTACATACACTTTCTGTTGTACAAAGCACACAAAAATACTCATAGTTAGCCACCTATATTTCACTTTCTAAGTCTCTTACATCACTTTTCTTCTCTCCTTCTACCTTACAATCTTTCTTATTTATACTTTTACAAGAAGGCCTAAACATGGGAGAACCCATGGGACGACATCCCATAACCCATTACAAAAACCCTAATGAACCCCTTGTTGGGTCCACATAGCTCATAAAATAAGTGAGATCTACGATCTCAGCTCCACCTAGGCACTCCTTCCTCAATCACTGCGTCGAAGTCCAAAAAGTGGTCAAACCTGACCAAGATTTCCTCAAAACTTGGTCAAGGGCCAACAAAGGTATTCTTAAAATGGTCGATTAACATACACACCACCAATTTTTGATCTCAGGAACTTGATGGGTCGGCCACATTGCTTTTTATCAAAGGCTCTAAATTCTATAAAATTTTCAAAAACAAGATTCTTATTCTTTAGAAAATAAACCCAATTAAAATGAGAGATGTCATCGATGAAAGTCAAGATATACCTTGCATCTACCAGGGAAACTAGATTGATGCAAAAGACATCACTGTGAACCAACTGTAGGAGGTTCTGTGCTTGCCACACCTTTCTAAATTCAAAGGGTTCCTGATGATTCTTTCCAAGCACACAGTCTTTACAAACTCCTTTAGGGGGGAAAACTTTAGGTATACCAACAACCATGTTTTGAGTCACCCTCAAATACAAACTTCAAAAATTCAAGTGTTTGAGTCGTTTATGCCAATTTCAACTTTTCTCATCAGTGTGAGAAATAATATCATTCGGTTTGGTGTCAGGTCGAGAAAACCTTAGGTGAGAAACCCTCATTAGTGTGAGAAATAATATCATTTGGTTCAGTGTCAGGTCATGTCACAAAATTTACAAAGATTTTCTTCGTGTCAAGAAACCCTCTAGTGAAAATCGATTAACCTTTCTTCAAGTCTTGAACAAAGAACCAATCTAACAAAAAATAAACAATCTTATCTGTCTGTGTTAACTGAGCAACAGAAAAAAAATCGACACTAAGATTTGGCACATGATAAACTTAAAAAACTCTCCCACATCGATAGGAAACATCACCTTGACTAGAAATATCAAGATAAAACTCATCATAAACATAAATACTCCTCTCCCTGGCTTCATTCATGGATGTGAACAAAGAAACATCATTTTCCATATGATGAGTGCACCCAGATTCAACTACCCATTTGTCCTGCGCAGAATGAGATAACAAGGCTTGAGAAGTATCAACTTGGAAGGTGAAATTATCATCAAGTCAACAATCAACATACACGTCTCCTTCAAGGAATTTAATATTTTCCTCTAAATCATCTCTCTTCTTGTACCATACCTTCTCCACATGTCCAATTTTTTCACAATATCGACATGACTTCTTCTTTCGACTTTGATGGGGTGCATATGTTTTCCCTTTAGGTTTCTAATCGAGGCATCCAGGTCTCTGTATAGGGGTATCAAACCATCCTCTTTCCTTATGATTCAAATATTTCTTTCCCTTGAGTAAGTGAGCTTCATGCTTACCATCAAGATTTACTTATTCAAGTAGTTTGTGTTGACCTGTTAGGGACCTAACCCCTCATGTAGGTATAATAATATATTTCTATGTAATAAAGGTCAATATTAATGAGGCCTAGAAATAAGGAAGAATAAGTCCAATGTAAGAAGATCTAATAGAATCTTCCACTTCTAGAAGGATCTTCCTCTAGGTTTTTCTTTTGATAGACATATTTAGTATAAACAAGAGTCGAGGGTATGATAAGTTTTTTCTTGGATATTATTGTAATAGAGCTCTACTTTGCTAGAGGTGTCCCCCTCGAAGAGGCAAGTGAACATTGCTATCAGTAATCAAAGTGCTCTTTTTGGTGTTATTCCGGTATTATTTTGGTATTATTGTGGTGTTGTGATGGTTATATCATTATTTATCTGCCATTTCTAGCTGATTATTTATGTTTTGCATACTATTTTATATCTGGAATATTACAAGTGGTATCAGAGCACCTTCCTCGACAGAAAAATTGTGGGTTAATTTTTTTTTAGGGTAGAGACGTATTCCAGTGTCTTTAAGCTACAAAGATCTATCGTTACACGCATAAACCCATTGTTGAGGATTCATGCACGTAGGAAATACAAGTGGTACTTAAGAGCACATGTTTTGGCCACCCCTGTAACGCATGTTGGTACCACTTTGAGTAGTAGTGCATCAGACAACACTTGTATATGGATCGGCCTAGATCTCCTGAAGCCCTCCATAGATAAACCGATCGATCGCCTGACTGCTATAGTTCCACCGAGAACAACACTCGAGAAGATACTCTCTAGTACCTAGGTAGTTGGGTAGTATGACTAAGGGCACAGTCTAGCCTCCTTAGTTGGTGCCCTGAGTTATTGGGCTGAGTACTACTGTTGGAACCTGCACATATATCAGAGAGCTATAGCACAGGCCAAACCCTTTTCTGTAGAACCCTTGAATACCCTAACACTTGGGACGAAAAATAAAAAATAACAAACAATATCTATTGTCGCGCAACAAAAACATAACAGACAACATCTATTAGCACCATTATTTGAGACCTATCCCGTTGGATTTCTCTCTTCACCCTTATCGCAATCAAACCTCTCATTTTTCAGCAATTTTTTTTTCTCATGGACCCGATCCCCTTCCAACACCCTTAATTGGGATTTACCCCATTGGATTCAAATCATCGCCCTGATCGTTGTGATACACTTCACCCATAACACATTTTCTGTGTGGTCCCACCTGCCCCTTTTCGCGTTCCCTCTTCATCATGGCCCATACCCATAGCCAAGACTTGGAAGCTCGCTTCAATGCCTTGCACTCTAATTTCACATAAGCCCAACAATAAGTGAAAAAAATCAGTGCCAATATTTCCACCATCAATAAAAACATGCATTCCTCCATCAACGTCAAAATAAAGGACCTCAAACAAGACCTTGATAACTAGCTTGAATCCTTCACTACAATGATATGCGCCAAGCTGCATATCCCTGTAGATATTCCCTCATCTGACCCACCTTAACCAAAAGTGAAACTTCCTCTCATTTCCAGAAATTTTAGCCCCATCACTTTTAATGTGACCTACACCTTCCACACGTGGATGTGACCAAATTTTGATGGCTCAGATCCCATTGGCTGGGTAACTCAAATGGAACATTATTTCTCTTTGTATGGAATTATGGATGAGTGGGCCAAACTCCGGTATAGTGTTCTCCATCTAGATCAAGAACATTGGAAATGGAGAAAAAATGCTTGCCAAGGCTATGTGGCTTGGACACACTTTTTGGCAGAGCTTTATGAACACTTTGACATTGACACCAACCATTTAGGTCGTTTGACAAAGTTGAAAAAACCTGGCACAGTGGAAGACTTTATAGCCTCTTTTGAGAGATTGGATTTTCTTATAGAGGGCATGTCTGATGCCTTTTTCTGAGAATGTTTTATCAGTGGCCTCAAGGATGAGATTTATGCCCATGTGCTCATGGCTCGGCCTCAGAGTTGGGTGGAAGCTACTAAAAGAGATAAGGAAGCACAACATGTTGTCTCTTCTCAAAACCAAAAACCCTCCTTTATTCCTCACACTAAACCAATCACTTCCACTCCTCCTTCTACTCCACTCAAGATCCATAAATTGACTAGGTCCGAAATGGATCAACACTAACTCAAAGGACTTTTTTATAACTGTGATGTCAAATATTTTCCTGGGCACAAGTGTAAGGAACAAAATATTTTTATGGCCATCTTAGAGGATATTTCAGAAGACGATGTTGAGGCTACCCTTGTGTTTGTTTCACCTGAACCCACTGACATGACCCCTCTCTGAGACCCTCCCAAAGTAGAAATGGTCATTTCCCTAAATTCTCTCAGTGGCTTATCTGATCCCCAAACCCTCAAGCTAATTGGTTACATTAAGAATAGGAAGGTCATCATTCTTGTTGATAGTGGAAGCACCCATAATTTTATTCATCACTTCATTGCCCAAGAAACAAATTTTTATATATGTGTCATCAATAATTTTCAAATCATAATTGCCAATGGCGGGTCCATGAAATTTGGAGGGCGTTGTGAAAATGTGCGTTTCAAAATTGGTGAGTACCACCTGAAATCTCATATGTTTGCTATCAACATGGGTGGTTGTGACATTGTGTTGGGTGAAAAATGGCTAAGGACTTTGGGTCCCATTATTATGGATTTTAAGGAATTAATAATGCAATTCGACTAGGAGGGAAAACAATATAAGTTCCAAGGCATCATCGTCGGTTCCCTGGAGATCATCAGTTCCCATTTCATGGAAAATCTGCTCAAAAAAGGCCATTCTGTCATTATTGCCCAACTCCATGCCATACAAGCCACTGAGACACCCTCTGTGCTGCAAGACCTCCAATCCATCCTCTATAAACATCAAGTGGTTTTTTCCACTCCCTAGGGACTCCCTCCTTCTAGTGGTGTTCATGATCATTCCATTCCCCTTGTCCCAGGAATCCTTCCTCCCAATATCCATCCCTATCGTCATCCCTTTTCCCCAAAAAATGAAATTGAGAAAATTGTTCAAGAATTTCTCAACACAGGTGTTATCCTCCCTAGTACGATCCCCTACTCTTCTCTTATGGTCATGGTCCTTAAGAAAGAAGGTTCTTGGCGCATGTTTCCTGACTTCCACACCCTCAACAAACTCACCATTAAAGAATAATTTCCCATTCCTATAATTGATGACCTCTTGGATGAATTGAGTGGTGTCGAGTTCTTTACTAAACTTGATCTTCGTTCTAGCTACTACCAGATCCGTATGAACGAGGAAGGCATTCCTAAGACTTCATTTAGAACTCATGAGGGTCACTATGAGTTTGTGGTCATGCCCTTTGTCTTGTGTAATTCTCCCTCCACTTCCCAAAGCCTCATGAATCATGTCTTCCGTTCTTTTCTCCATCATTTTGTCTTAGTTTTATTTGACGATATCCTCATCTATGGTAAAACCTGGACAACCCATATTTCTCATGTGGATCGATTTCTCCATCTACTCTCTCAGCACCAACTTTTCCTCAAAAAAATTAAATGTGCTTTTGGCACCTCTGAAGTTGAGTACTTGGGTCATATTGTTGGCAAGGTCAGTGTCGAGGTGGATCCTAAAAATATTGAAGCTATGCAGGATTGATCTCACCCAAAGACTCTCAAAATCTTACGTGGATTTATGGGTTTAACATGTTATTATCGCAATTTTTTCAAGAATATGGAAATATTGTGACACCTCTCACTACTCTCCTTAAAAACAATTATTTCACTTGGACTCCAATAGCTGCTCAGGATTTTCAAACCTTCAATATGGCCATGTGCATCGCTTCAGTCCCGGCCCTTCCTGATTCCAAAAAGACCTTTGTTCTAGAATGTTATTCTTCCAAGAAAGGAATTGAGGCAACCCTTATGCAAGAGGGTCGGCCTTTGGCCTTTACCAACAAACAAATTTCAGAGAGAAATTTTAGCAAATCAATCTATGAAAAGGAAATGTTGGCTATTCTGCATGCCATGGATATTTGGCACCCTTATGTATTGAGGCAACGCTTCCAAATTAAGATGGATCATCAAAGCCTAAAGTATTTTTTGGAACAATAACTTTCCTCCCTAGAGAAACAAAAATGGGTGACTAATATCTTTGGTTATGATTATGAGATCATTTACAAGAAAGGAAAAGAAAACATGGTTGCTGATGCACTTTCCAGAAAATATGAAGATGAAGGGTCCCTTTTTTCTCCCTCCTTCATTGTACGAGATTGGCTCCAAGGTGTTCTCCAAGAATGGCTACATGATCCCCAAAAGTTCACATATGATACAACAATTGCAAGCCAATTCTCCAATCTCCCCATGGTACTCCTTGGTCAATGATGAGATTCAATACAAAGGTTGTTTGTATTTAAGTAAATAGTCAAAACATAAATCCACGGTACTTTCTGAGCTTCATGCTACACCCACCGCTGGGCACTCTGGGTTTACCAAAACCTATGACTGGATCAAACGTTCTTTTTTCTAGGATGGTATGAAACATGACGTTCACAATTTTGTGGATGAATGTGATGTTTGTCAATGCAATAGGGGAAAAACAATGAAATCTCCTGGCACACTACAACCTCTTCCGATTCCACCTACTATTTGGAGAGATATCTCTATGGATTTTATTGTAGGATTACCTAAATCGGGCAATAAATTAATCATCATGGTGGCAGTTGATCATCTTAACAAGTAAGCTCATTTATGTTCTCTTCAATACCCATTTACAACATCCTCTCATTCTATTGTTTATTATCGCAACCCAACTTTCACGAGTAATTTTTGGAAAGAATTATTCAAAACACAAGGCACCCAATTGCATCTCAACACAACTTATCATCCCCTAGACTACTAGCGGAAAAACCCCCCCTATGGATACACCAGGGTTTACAATGTAGGCAGATCAATAACCGTTTAAAAGTCTCCTACTTCTCTAACTACCCCAAACATACCCCAGACTCATGCAAGAAAAGAAAAATGAGAGGGATTAGGTAACTGTATCTCTACTTCGCGTCTGATAATCATCCTCTTATGATTGATAGCTTCACTGACTGCAAACCTCCTCCCAAGGTTGGCCTGCATTCAAAGATAGACAAACAAAAAACTACAAGAATGAATTTCATATAGGAATAAGGGTTAGATGTTAGAATAAAAACATAAATCAAATGAAAACATTCGACACATCATGATTTGGGACAGGAAAAGTACTTATTTTATTGATAATACAATGATCACTTACAACCAAAGCTGGTTACTACTCCTCAAGCATGGTTCAGGCTCCTCTTCACCAAGCTCCAAGTGCACCTCTATATGTGTTGTAGGTGAATCCCCCTGTGGACAAGTGGATTCCCTCTTGGCCTCTAGACTCCTAAGGCCAAGACAAAAAAGTGCTTAACATGGACACTGACTTCCTTTTAGATCTAATCAAGCTAATGAATGAAAGAGAAGGAGAAGGATATGTACCTTATTAGCAACATTTTTCCTTGCAAAGTCCTGGCTGAGATTTGATCCTGAGCTCCCTAATATATCCTGTAGGACAAACAAAGGTACAAAATACTTCCTACTCTACTGATATTATCTTAAACATAGATCCATCTACTGCATACAAACTCATATGGAACAAGCATAAGTTTGAAAGTAACAGGCCAAGAATTGATTATATTAATGAGAACAAGTAAAAGTACTTACAATCCTTTGAATGAAGGTGCAACAACTTCTTCCAGTTCTCCTTTTCCAACCCCTTTTCTCAAGTAATCTACATTGATTGCTTTGATGACATCTCACTCATTAGATCATAAGTTTCACATCTCCAATATTTTCCATGTCAATACCTTCTTATGAGATCATAAGTTAGTTATAATTCTCAATCTTCCTTGTACCTTTCACCATGATAAGGCTTCCTTATATAACCTTTGAGAGGTCCAACCACTTGAGAGATATTTGGGATGAGTTGAGGATTCTTCTCCTTCAGTTGAGGGTCTCCCCTAAGATCATGCATTGACCATCTATTCGAATCCAACAACCTTTAGGAATTGATGGATTCTTCCCTTATTTGCCTCAACAAACCCAGAATTTGATAAAAAAAGGGTAGTGCTCCCACAAAAGGTTGCACATGGTGCTCAATCACTCCCCAAAAGAGTCTCAGGGAGTACCATCACTCTCTGACAGTGGGTAGGGGAGCGCTCCTCTCCAAAATCCATTTTTTTGTGGTTTTCTCAATGTCAAAAGGCTTGTACTTGTTGTCAAGTGATTTCTCTTCTTCCAAACTAACCTTTGAGGTGTCTGAAGTGTCTTTATGATGTCGTTAGAGGCATGACATATGCAAGATGGTAGTATGGTGTTTGTGACACTTGCAACACTTGTGGTCAATATGCGACACTTGCGGACAAGATGCGACACTTACAACACTCGTAATGACGACACTTGCGACATTATCAGAGTGAGTAATTTTGAGGTGTAACAGTATGGCTTCTACTCTCAACCTTCTTCTTGGGAAGTATAATGGGTTTATGATGGAGGAAGGAAGGAAAATTGGGGAATTCTGAGGCAATCCTCACAAAAGGGCTGCAAATGCTTGGGGCAAGGAGGGGATGTGAAATGAGCAGAGTTTCATTGTTCTTATGTCTAGATGTGGAATGAGACCCAACCACCTCATTTTATATGACAAAAGGATGGTTATTCAATTGGGTGATGGGATATAGGCGGTGGATTAGTTGGAAAACTACCCAATAGACCGTAATCTCAATGAATTCATTGCAACCTTTGCAAGTATACACGGGCTGTAGTGGTGCATCATGCGTATGTACGCGGGTTGTAGTGGTGCAACAAGCATATGTATGTGGTTTGTAGTGGTGCAACATGTGTACATATGCGGGATGTAGTGGTGCAGCAAGTGTATGTACGCGGGCAATATTGGTGAAGAGCAACTTAGTGATGGCTTGGAAAAAACTGCAAGTAAGAGGGACAAATGCCAGGTATGCATGTGTAGAGAAATTTAGGGTTATGACAGATTCCCCCTAATGTGTGAGGTCAAAAGAGAATCTAATGGATGAAATGCATTACACGATCTTCACCAATGTATGAAACGAGTGAGCTCGGGACCAGAGTTTAGGAGGTGTCATCTGCAAAAATAACAATTGTCTCTCTGAGGCGGGCATACCCATGTTCCAGATGAAATAAATCATGGATGCCAATCAAATACACTACATATCCATGTCATATAACTATATAAAGTGTATCCGTGAGCAATACACAATGGATCTACATCTCAAAATCAAATATGTACGAGTATAGTATCCATCTTCAAGAAGCCAACAATGCCTAATGGTTGGAGATGAGGTCTTCAGAGCTCGAGCAACAAATTCGATATCTTCAAAACTCGGGTAGGAGTACAATGTGAGTGTATGAATTCACTACCTAGAGGTCTTCGACGACTCATTGGGAAAATACAAGAGGATCTCGATGATCAGGCAGAGAACTTCATTGATTCCAAACAAGGACTTGATTGGAATTTTGGGATGGTCGGGCATGAGGGAAAGAGACAAACTGCAGAAAGCCCAAATCATACTGGGTGAAACTTCCCTTGGAAAAGAGCATGAAATATGATCAGATTCAGGCAACATGACATTGACATAAGTTCACGATGCAAGAGGCAACACAAACTCTCCATGTGTTTGGAAGAGTAACCAAATGGAGAAGGACACAACTCTATGTCAGGGATGATTTTAAGGATGGAAATTTATTTTAAAATGTAGAAACCTTGGCGAATCTTATTAATCTTTCATATGTCAACTATAAATGTTTGGCAATATTTTTGTAAAAATATTCAAATTTCTAAGTTTTTTATATAGTTTTTTATAAAATTTTGGCGATTTTTAAGGTAAAATAATTTTATCCTATAGAATTTGGGTGAATCATTTTTAAAATAACGAATCTCATTTTTTGAAAAACCATGGAAAAATAGCCCATGAGCGAAATTTAGCCCCTAAAATCATCCCTGCTCTATGTAGTGAGAACATCTTCCTAGGGTCATATTAGATCCCAAATATTGATGAACAAACGGAAGGATGTGATTTTTCCAAGGGAAACTCATTTTGCTGCCAACAAAGAATATATATTTCTCGTCCCCTCTTTTTAGGTTTTTTGATTTTTTTTTGTCTTTTTCAATTTTTTAAAGAGCTTGAAAAAGAATAAAATAATGTTATGTTACAAATGAGGAACGAGTGTCGCAAGCATACTATTTACAGGCACAAGGATCAAACTAATGCTCAGAGAAAGGAGACATATGCAGGAAAAAGGACACTAGGGGAAAATTCCTCCATGGGTCAAGGTGTCAGGTCGCAGAGGCAAAGTGCTACAAGGCTTGCAAATAAGGCATGCTTCAAAGGTTCAGTTGAGAGCAACATGGAGCCAACATTAGCCCAAATATGTAGAGATGAAAATGAGATTATCAGAACACAATGAAACCCCCTTCAATGTAATTTTAATGAGCCCAAAGAAGGTAATATCGATAGTTTTTTCACGTTTAGAGAATCTAAAAAAACGTAAAAGAAGACTCCACTGGGGTACCTTTTTCGGAAGTAGTCGAGTTGGTTCGAAAAAGGGGTAAAATTGCACCGAAAAGACATCTATTCAAAACCATTTTAACAAGTGTTCCAAAGACAATATCACTCTGCAATATTTTCAATTTTAAGGAGTCTGAAAAGAGCTTAACTATGGACTCACTGCCTTTTTCTAGATTTAGTCTCCTTAGCCCGAAAAAGTATAAAATTTACTGAGGAGAATTCTCTCGGCGAGATGAATCTCCCGAGGTGTACCTTTTTCCTCCATAATCTACAGGCCAAAAAAATTGGTAAACTCATGCCAGTAGATGTTCTTTTGGACCAATTTAATGAGTGTGAAGGAACAAGGTCACTCGACAATCTTTTCAATTTTAGGGAGCCTGAAAAGAGCCGAACTATGGACTCCGTGGGGGTTCCTTTTTCATAAATTTAGTCCCTCATGTCCAAAAAAGGGTTAAACCTATACCTAAGAATACTCTTCTAGTGAACCAAAGCTCCTAGAGTATACCTTTGTTCATAAAATTTACCATCTAGACTAAAAAAGGGGTAAACTACTACCAAAAAGACGTGCCTTCAAATTTTAGTTTTGTGAGCATGAAGGAAAACAAGATTGCTCGAAAATATTTTCATGTTTAGAGAGTCTGAAAAGGTCTTAAAGAAGACTTCGGGGGACTATGACTCATGTATGAAACTGGTTCAGGTAGAGCCCACTGCTAGGCTCAGATCAAGAGTCTCTTCGATAGTCAACTTGGAAAGTCTCCCAAAAGGGAAGAAAACACAAACCATGACATAAGTCCTCCCACAATATAGAAACTGTAGTCATGGCTTCAAGGATAGCCTCATCTGAAGGAAATTCAAAATCTGAGAAATAATGCAAATGAGGGTCGACAGTCCCAAAGGGTGAAGTAAATTGACCATATTCCATATGACGATGGAGGCTCTGGTCGGGACTCGCAGAGTCTATCAATGAAGAACCACAAGCATGAGGGCTTGAGGATCTACAAATAACGAGATCAGACTCGGAAGGAGACTCAAGATCACTTGGACCAAGAGGGGGAAGCAAGGGATCCCATGCCCCCATTGAATAAACCAATGGATCAATTGCTGAGACCAAGTATCGAGAATCCAAACATGATTGCACAGGTTCCTGCTTAGAAGAAATTGAACACCTAGGATAACATGCCACATAATTAACCTGTGGCAGGGCAGAGTCTACACAAACAATAGGAAAATATAAAGGGGCAACCTGAACTAACGCCAAATTAGGATGGTGATTATCAGATGCCATCTGGTCAATAGTGACAATGATTTCATTGTGAGGGAAATGAATCACCCGGAAGAGTGTAGACACCACAACGTTCATAGCATATACATAATCATGCTTGAGAAGCATATTAAAATCTAACGAGCCTTGCACCACTATAACATCGACAAGGACAGTCTTCCCACCTAATGAGATAGGAAACTAAGGAAGAATACCCAAATATTCACTAGGACATCTGTCAAAAGACAACAACTCATGAAAACAAAACACAAGATCGAGAGATCCCAAGACTTTCCAAACCGAGGAGGATAAAATACTTGCAAAGGCTCATTCATCCACAATACATCGAGGAGCCTCTGCAATCTCAAGAGCTTCGATTCACTACCTCGGTCTGTCCATATTTTTGAGGATGATATACTAAACTGGAAGAAAAACTTGTCCCCAGCTTCTTCCACAAGGTTCTCCAAAAGTGTCCCACAAATTTAGTATCTCTGTCTGAGACTATACTCCTGGGAAGCCCATGTAATCTCACGATCTCCTTGAAAACAAAATTTTGTATGTGGGTAACATCACTAGTTTTGTGACATGGTATGAAATGTTCCATCTTTGAAAATATGTCGACCACTAAAAATATTACTTCCCCTCTGGGTTCTTGGTAATCCCAGAACAAAATCCATACTTATAGCATCCTATGACCTGTCTAGAATAGGCAATGGATGATACAATCCAATGTTCTACTTCTTTCCTTTAGCATATTGGAAGATTTTGCATCTGTCCATGAATTTCTTCACATCAGACCTCATTCCTGGCCAATGGTATGAAGAACTAAATTGTCCATATGTCTTATCATGGCCAAAATGTCTAGCCAATCCTCCATTATGCTTCTCCTTCAACAAGTTATCCCTCATTGGACATTTCAGGATACACAACTGAGTTCCCTTGAATAACAGTCTATCTTGGATCATATATTCCATCCACTATTTTTTTTCCCTTAGCAAAGGGTTCTCACATGCTTCATAAGATTCTTTGACATCTGGATCTTCTTGATACATCTCCTTGAGGTGTTCAAATCCTAAAGTCTTCACTTGGAATTCCTGCAAAATCAAACATCTCCTACTCAAATAACCTGCAACTTTGTTGGCAGTTCCACTAATATGCTTCGTAACAAAAGTAAAATTCTGCATGAATTCTACCCATTTGTCATGTCTTTGGTTCAATTTATCTTTTCTAGTTATAAACTACAAATCTTGATTGTTAATATATAAAACAAACTCCCTCGGGATACAATAATGCCTCCATTTTTTCAAAGCTTCAATTACAACATAAAATTCTTTGTCATGCATGGAATACTTCCTCTTGACATCATTAAGCTTCTCACTGAAATAAGGAGCATGCTTATTGTCTTGACTTAAAATTGTGTCAATGGCTACTCCACTTGCATCACATTTGACTTGGAAAGTCTTCTTAAAATATGGCAGAACTAGAATAGGTTGTTTTGTTATCTTTTCTTTCAACACTCTAAATCCCTTCTCAACTTCTTATGTCCAATTAAAA
>JASDQU010374041.1:88146-104149 GCA_032191745.1 Picea mariana | reverse complement strand
GAGCCCAAAGAAGGTAATATCGATAGTTTTTTCACGTTTAGAGAATCTAAAAAAACGTAAAAGAAGACTCCACTGGGGTACCTTTTTCGGAAGTAGTCGAGTTGGTTCGAAAAAGGGGTAAAATTGCACCGAAAAGACATCTATTCAAAACCATTTTAACAAGTGTTCCAAAGACAATATCACTCTGCAATATTTTCAATTTTAAGGAGTCTGAAAAGAGCTTAACTATGGACTCACTGCCTTTTTCTAGATTTAGTCTCCTTAGCCCGAAAAAGTATAAAATTTACTGAGGAGAATTCTCTCGGCGAGATGAATCTCCCGAGGTGTACCTTTTTCCTCCATAATCTACAGGCCAAAAAAATTGGTAAACTCATGCCAGTAGATGTTCTTTTGGACCAATTTAATGAGTGTGAAGGAACAAGGTCACTCGACAATCTTTTCAATTTTAGGGAGCCTGAAAAGAGCCGAACTATGGACTCCGTGGGGGTTCCTTTTTCATAAATTTAGTCCCTCATGTCCAAAAAAGGGTTAAACCTATACCTAAGAATACTCTTCTAGTGAACCAAAGCTCCTAGAGTATACCTTTGTTCATAAAATTTACCATCTAGACTAAAAAAGGGGTAAACTACTACCAAAAAGACGTGCCTTCAAATTTTAGTTTTGTGAGCATGAAGGAAAACAAGATTGCTCGAAAATATTTTCATGTTTAGAGAGTCTGAAAAGGTCTTAAAGAAGACTTCGGGGGACTATGACTCATGTATGAAACTGGTTCAGGTAGAGCCCACTGCTAGGCTCAGATCAAGAGTCTCTTCGATAGTCAACTTGGAAAGTCTCCCAAAAGGGAAGAAAACACAAACCATGACATAAGTCCTCCCACAATATAGAAACTGTAGTCATGGCTTCAAGGATAGCCTCATCTGAAGGAAATTCAAAATCTGAGAAATAATGCAAATGAGGGTCGACAGTCCCAAAGGGTGAAGTAAATTGACCATATTCCATATGACGATGGAGGCTCTGGTCGGGACTCGCAGAGTCTATCAATGAAGAACCACAAGCATGAGGGCTTGAGGATCTACAAATAACGAGATCAGACTCGGAAGGAGACTCAAGATCACTTGGACCAAGAGGGGGAAGCAAGGGATCCCATGCCCCCATTGAATAAACCAATGGATCAATTGCTGAGACCAAGTATCGAGAATCCAAACATGATTGCACAGGTTCCTGCTTAGAAGAAATTGAACACCTAGGATAACATGCCACATAATTAACCTGTGGCAGGGCAGAGTCTACACAAACAATAGGAAAATATAAAGGGGCAACCTGAACTAACGCCAAATTAGGATGGTGATTATCAGATGCCATCTGGTCAATAGTGACAATGATTTCATTGTGAGGGAAATGAATCACCCGGAAGAGTGTAGACACCACAACGTTCATAGCATATACATAATCATGCTTGAGAAGCATATTAAAATCTAACGAGCCTTGCACCACTATAACATCGACAAGGACAGTCTTCCCACCTAATGAGATAGGAAACTAAGGAAGAATACCCAAATATTCACTAGGACATCTGTCAAAAGACAACAACTCATGAAAACAAAACACAAGATCGAGAGATCCCAAGACTTTCCAAACCGAGGAGGATAAAATACTTGCAAAGGCTCATTCATCCACAATACATCGAGGAGCCTCTGCAATCTCAAGAGCTTCGATTCACTACCTCGGTCTGTCCATATTTTTGAGGATGATATACTAAACTGGAAGAAAAACTTGTCCCCAGCTTCTTCCACAAGGTTCTCCAAAAGTGTCCCACAAATTTAGTATCTCTGTCTGAGACTATACTCCTGGGAAGCCCATGTAATCTCACGATCTCCTTGAAAACAAAATTTTGTATGTGGGTAACATCACTAGTTTTGTGACATGGTATGAAATGTTCCATCTTTGAAAATATGTCGACCACTAAAAATATTACTTCCCCTCTGGGTTCTTGGTAATCCCAGAACAAAATCCATACTTATAGCATCCTATGACCTGTCTAGAATAGGCAATGGATGATACAATCCAATGTTCTACTTCTTTCCTTTAGCATATTGGAAGATTTTGCATCTGTCCATGAATTTCTTCACATCAGACCTCATTCCTGGCCAATGGTATGAAGAACTAAATTGTCCATATGTCTTATCATGGCCAAAATGTCTAGCCAATCCTCCATTATGCTTCTCCTTCAACAAGTTATCCCTCATTGGACATTTCAGGATACACAACTGAGTTCCCTTGAATAACAGTCTATCTTGGATCATATATTCCATCCACTATTTTTTTTCCCTTAGCAAAGGGTTCTCACATGCTTCATAAGATTCTTTGACATCTGGATCTTCTTGATACATCTCCTTGAGGTGTTCAAATCCTAAAGTCTTCACTTGGAATTCCTGCAAAATCAAACATCTCCTACTCAAATAACCTGCAACTTTGTTGGCAGTTCCACTAATATGCTTCGTAACAAAAGTAAAATTCTGCATGAATTCTACCCATTTGTCATGTCTTTGGTTCAATTTATCTTTTCTAGTTATAAACTACAAATCTTGATTGTTAATATATAAAACAAACTCCCTCGGGATACAATAATGCCTCCATTTTTTCAAAGCTTCAATTACAACATAAAATTCTTTGTCATGCATGGAATACTTCCTCTTGACATCATTAAGCTTCTCACTGAAATAAGGAGCATGCTTATTGTCTTGACTTAAAATTGTGTCAATGGCTACTCCACTTGCATCACATTTGACTTGGAAAGTCTTCTTAAAATATGGCAGAACTAGAATAGGTTGTTTTGTTATCTTTTCTTTCAACACTCTAAATCCCTTCTCAACTTCTTATGTCCAATTAAAATATCTATGCTCCTTCTTTATGGTGTCCAGTATGGGTGCACAAATACTTCTGAAATTCCTGATGAATTTCATGTAAAAAATTGCCAACCCATGAAAACGTCTTACTTCAAACACGCTTATTGGAAAAGGCCATTCTCTGGTTGCCCTGTCCTTCTATGGATCCATATTCAATTCATTTGAAGATATTACAAACCCAAAATATACAATTTTTTTTTTCATAAAAGAACATTTCTTCAAATTCACTAACAACTTCTCTTTCTGCAACCTCCTCAACACTATATTCAAGTGTCTGAAATGCTCCTCTTCATTCTTACTGAAAACTAGAATATCATCTAAATAAACAATCAAAAACTTACTAATAAAATATTCGAGCACTTCATTCATCAACCTCATAAGCATGCTTGGGTCATTTGTTAATCCAAACGACATAACAAGCCACTCATACAATCCTTCATTTGTTTTGAATGTTGTCTTCCATTCATCTCCCTCTCTCATCCTTATCTGATGATAGCCACTCTTCAAGTCTATCTTGGAAAAATAAATAGCTCCACTCAAGTAATCCATTAAAACATCCATTCTAGGTAAAGGAAATCTATACCTGATGGTTATCTTGTTGATGGCTCTAGAATTTGTGCACATTCTCCAACCTCCATCCTTCTTTGGGCTCAACAAAGTTGGTACGACACACAGGCTAAAACTTTCCCCGATCAAACCTTTATCCAACAATTCTTGGACTTGCTTCTTGACCTCTTCATTCTCTTGAGGGGTCAATCTGTATGCTTCTTTGTTTGGCAAACTTGCTCCCAGAATAAGGTCAATATCGTGACTAATACTCCTGATGGGTTGTAAAGAGTGAGGTAACTCATGCACCACAATATCAACAAACTCATCTAATAACTCCTTAACTTTCACAGGAAAATCATTCATATAAGTGCTTGTAAGGATGACTCTCGGCTTACCTACAACAACAAAATACATTTTATGTTATTTCTTGTCTTCTTTAAGGAGTTCCTTCCCACTCATGGGAAGTATACTAGGACTAGCTTCTTCTTTGAATCCTTTATCTTCTATCGACAACAACCTATTCTTACACCAATTTTTCTCAAGGGTATAAGTATTCTTCCTCCTATCACATATGAAATTATTGTCATATTACCATGGTATTCCCAATAGAACTTGATAAACGTACATAGGTATGACGTCACATAGAACTTCATCTTTATAGCCACCTATTTTGATCTCAACTTTACATTGTCAACTTACCATGACTTGATGTCCTTTGTGCAACCAAAACACCTTGTATGGATTCATATGTGCAGTTGTCTCCAACTTCATATCTTCCACCATCTCTATGGATACCAAATTATCAGTACTCCCACTATCTATTATCACCTTGCATACCCTATATTTGGCCTTGCAAGCAGTCCTGAACAGATTGTTCCTCTGGACTAGTTCTCTTGCTTATTTCTCTTTCTTTACAAGAAATTTCCTCATCATGAGTGATATTCCTTATTTTGTTTCTTTTGCCTTCATCTCTATCTCCACATTCCTCTTCTATGCTTCAGAAATGTGATCTTCTCCAGTTCCTGCATTTTTCTTTTCAGGACATTCCCAAGACATGTGCCCTGTTTTTCCACAGGCATAACACTTCACTTATCCTCCTCTACCTCTTCCTATTCCTCTGGAAAAAAAATTCTTCCTCCATGGTGTCCTCCTCTATAACTTCCTCCCTTCTTTTTCTGACTATGATACTTTCTAGGTTCTCCTCTAGGCTTCTAGAACTTTTCTCTGATAGTTCCTCTTCCTCTGTTAGCACTCTTTCCTCTATTTCGTTGAATCTTCTTCCTTGAAAAATTTTCTTCGGCCTTCAGGGCTACTTGATAATAATATTCCACATTTCTCATTGTTATCATCCTAATATAATCCTGGATTTCATATATTAGACCATTAATATACTTGGCAATGTTTTCTTCATCATTCTCCCTATGTCTTACTCTTATGTTCATCTTGTAAAACTCTTCGGTGTACTCCTTCACTAACAAAAATTTTTGTCTCAGGTTCTGCAACTTCCTAAACATATTCAACTGGTAAACCTTGGGTATGAAATTAACATTGAACTTAGCTACCATTCTATCCCAATTCTTAATATTTGACTTACATTTGCACCTTTTGTCATCTTGCAACTCATCCCACCATAACGCTGCATGTCCCTTCAATATGGTCATTGCATGCTTCACCTTATTCTCATCATCAATCTCCTCATAGTCAAAGTACTTGTCTAAATCACTTATCCAGTCAAGAAATTGTTCCACATTTAGATTTGTTTCATACATTGGGACCTCTATTTTTTCTCTGGATCCCAACTTGACAACAAATCTCAACAATCGCTCCTTTTCTTATTATTCTCCTGCAACTTCTTCTGCCTCAAAATATTCACTTTCAGCTTCAATGACGTCACCAACTTCAGGTGATATTATCTATGTTGTCTCCATGGCATGAAACCTTGAACAAAGTTGTTTCATCTCTTCTCTCGTGGCTACATTGACCACTGGTCCTTATCTGCGTCTCCTTGGTGACATGATTCTAAATTTTCTAGTTTATTTCCTGCTTCTATACCACTTGACGCAAATCCCCACCACCTCCTAGGGCTCATGTGACCTCTTGGTCTAAGGATCGTTCTTCTTCAGAGATAAATTGGCTCTTGGGATCTTGTTGAACCCATGAAATTCCTCGCCACAAGCCTTTTTCCTTTTACCTGCCTTCATGAGGGTCTATTTATCTCAGCGGAGAAATCCACGTGACCTCGGTCCAAAACCGTGGGCTAACTTTCAACAAGTGGGAAAATTTGGGACTTCGGAGCTGTAGGCTTTAGAGTTTTTCACCTCATTATACTCTAATCCCTCTGAATGTTCGACGCGCGGACCTTTGAACACATACGACATCGATGGCTTACAATTCGTGCCTTGAATCGACGGTATACAGGAACTTCAAAGCTCCGGGCTTTGGGAGTTCTAACTGCTTCAAGTGGGAATACCTCTGAATGTGGAACTAGTGGATTGTCAGGCTAGTGCTTCGGAACCTCGGGCTTCAAGATTTCTGACTGCACCAACTTCCAATATTTTCAAACGCTGAATTGGTGAATCTTCGGAGGGCTCCCAGATCAATGGTACACACCTCTCAGGAAGCCGATGACTTTGATCCACTATGGGACTTTGGGCTTTAGGAGTTTCGAGATGTTAACACTCACTGTCTCCCATATTGTTGAACTCCAAAGTGGTGAATGGTTATGATCAACGATCCATGTGTCTTCAAAAATAGATGATCGAGATGGACTCCGACCTTCGAGCCTTCAAGAGTTCTCAACCCAAAACACTTTGGCCTCCATTTCCTCAAACTGTTGGACTTACGAATCACTAGAAATCTACCAACACATGGCCAAGATGCCAACGGTTAGGATCCTCTTTGGGCTTCGGAGCTTCGGGAAATTTGCACGCTCTTGCAACTACTCCTCAACTTTTCCAGATAGATGAAATTCTGGACCTTGGCTGGTCTACAGACACGTTTCCTTTATCTACCAACGACCCAGATTAACTTATGGCTTTGGGACTTTGGGATACTTGTATCCTTTACACCCAACACATGAAAATCATCAAACTCGCAAAGTTTGAAGTACTTCAAGGGTTAACACCCATGCTTCTTCTCCAGATCCAACGATCATGAAGGACTTTGGCTCCTCCCAAATGGATCTCGTCCGCTCGTCCGCCAAACAAAGTAAACCCTTCCTCCAAGGACATTTTCCTTCTATTTCTATTGTGTTTTACGACTCTATATTATTCGAACCTTTGACGCATGCCTTGTGCTTCCCTCCTTTGGGATACTTGATACTTGAAGTTTTATGAAAATCCTTCTGTGCACTCCTTTCACTCGTCCTCCTTGAGACACTTTCAACACTTGACTAAGTGTTGGCCCTGTGTGCATGTTTCATGGGTCACCTTCCATTTTTTATACTCAGATGAGTATATGTTCACTCCTTGCACCCACTTTGCGAGAATTCACGCTATCTCTCCTGAGCTATTAATTTTGTAACCGACTTTGCCTTCGCACTCCTTGTGTTGCACTGTGCACTCCTCACACTAGAATTTCAGAAGAGAAACAATTGAAACTTGTAGAATATCAATGGTTCATTCATCTAACCATGAAATACACACATAGGCGTAACAACACATAAATACAGATAACATAGAATTACTAAATTACTCAAAGAAAATCATACTCAGTCATTTGGAAGAAAATATCCTCTATTATATTCATTCATAAAATATTTACAAAGGTTTTGCAACTCTCAACTTCTTCCCTACAACTCTCTTCAATAAAAATCACAAAATAAACTTCAGCAACAAATACAATAATCTTCAGCAGCCTCTTTGGGAATACATTAAAACATTTACACATGAGGGGATTATTGTGCCTTCCCTCCAGCCTACTTTAGAGCTATCATATCACAATTAAGACATTCTGCTACTAATCTTATTACAATAAATGGGAATTTACAACCCATATATAAGTTGATTCTTTATATCTGTACAATCCTACAACTAATTAAAGATATTACAATATCTTGTGATCTCATACAATGGCTCAAGCCTCAAAACATTAAAATTTATTTAATTACAATTCTTTCGAAACATCAAAATGACGTGCTCTCCTTGAAATCCAAACTAGTTTGAATTGTGCATGTTGGATGTTGAGCTGCCCTCCACTTGGCCTTTTTGAACATTGATGGTGATGATCCTACATCAAAGTGAAGGAAAGGAATGAATGGAAATGAATAACATGCTATGCAATGGCATGGCATGACATGGGTATATTTTAACAACAGTCAAAATGAAGCCAAATTTTTTCATTTTAGATACCTATATGGTCATTCAAGTAGACCATCGGGATCACTTCTAATACTGACAGTTTCCATTAACTTCTTGTGCTCATAGTAAGGTAAGAAATATCATACCTTTGATGAGTTCTTACTTGGAATTGTTTGTAGTTGGAGCTTTGTACCAATAACCAAGTTTGTAAAGTGGTATACAACTTGACCTGGTTTATAATCTTGAAATACATAACCACCTTTATTTCGTATTCTTTCATCTTGTGTCATATATTCTCCTTTAATAACCATCAACCCTATGGGAAATTCAATTCCTTCAGAGTCTATCACTGATCGCATGAGGGTATGCTTTCCCTCTAAGAATCGTGCCAACCAATAATCAGTTACCTATTCATTATCTCTTGGGGAAACCACTGTGTATATGTTTCTTAAAAAAAATGGAGTGCTAAAATGTGAGTCTGCTAAATGACCAAAGCATAACACATTCATTGTAGTTATGCAAAATTTAATAGAAGGATTCAATGAACCTAGCAATATGAGATCTGAGACATGATCATAATCTGTTGAAATACTTGATTGGTCCTCCTCCAATTGGGATAATTCCATAGTTATACATTGACCAATGGGGAGTGATACATGATCCCATCTATCAACCCAGTTTGTCGATTCACAATCATCCCATTCATCACTACTACATGGACCAAATAAGCAAGAGAGTTTTCTCATCCATATTTCAACTATTACATTGTCTGATGTTCTAACTAAATGGAATCCACTAGTGCCTTGGATTGTTTTTCATTTATACCACTGTGATCGATCTACATCAACCACCTTCCAAAAATATCTATGTACATGTCCTTCCTTGTGTGATTKGTCTTCATGGGTTCTGTTCCCTCTCYAATTACTAAAGAACACCATTCAATAATGGATTTTTCATCTYGAATGAGGGAAGTAGTAGTGAAATTCATTTATTTCCTACGTAATTCTCTTTTTATACATGCACCTGCTCCATCATGCTCCCCTTTCCCATGTCCAGACTCAAAATAGTTCCAAATGTGTGGTACCTTTAGTTTTTTTTGCAACATACACAACMATTGAAATACACGAGAATTTTTTACCTAAYCTACGCAACCATATGACCAAATCCAATGTTGATCTATCTATTTGTTCTTGTCCTTAAGGTGACTGCAGAACAACTAGAAAAAATGTTGTACATAGGATAAGTCATGTCACCGATCATCCCTTATGTAAAAGTGATAATATTTCAATATAACTTTGTTTGGTTCATTACTATCTAGTCAATGCATGTATGTGATATGTACCATTATCCTAACCTTCTCTAAGTGATAATATTGGATTTGAATCTCATTTTGTGGTTGAAGGGTGTAGTTCTCAGCAAAATCAACCACTGATAACACAGTACCAATAGGAAATGTGCCTCTGTATATTCTAAAATTCTCTTCCTGCCATCRAGCCACATGGAAATTCTAAACATAATGTTGTTTCTTTTCGAYGAAGTCCTTCATGAAGTCACAAACTTGTACTTGGGAAGTAACCAATTGTATCCTTTTTCTTTCCTATCCTCCATCAATATCATATGTGACATATTTAAATATTTTCAAGGAAACATCCTTCCTCCCCAATTCATACTCATCGCTTACATGGATGCACTTGTTTAGTAATGTCATTCTATCACACCTAGGGCATGTCCCATCTAAGTATGTGTTACGACAAATTTTTTCTCACCCCATGCAACTTGCTTGGATAGCTATGATTTTTTTTTCCAAAAATACAATATCGTGCTCGGCCATTCCACGACATATTATCCCCAAGGAAATGGGCTGGCCGAGTCTTCGAACAAGAGTCTGATCAATATAATTAAGAAAGTGTTGAATGAGAACAAAATATCTTGGCATGTACATTTAAAATATGCATTATGGGCGAATCAGATAGGCACGAAAAAATCCATCGACACCTCTCCTTTCCAGATGGTGTACGGGATTAACGTGGTATTACCCATAAACTTGGCAATTCCTGTAATGAAACTGTGGAAAGATGAGAAAGAAGAACCAAACCATGTCACAAGGAGAATAAATTAGCTGATCGAAGTACAACAGCACAGGGTCGAAGTGGACGAAAGGTTGCAAAAATACCAAGACGACATGAAAACGTTATTCGACCGTAAGACAAAAGACATAAAGTTTCTCCCGGGTGATTTGGTCTTGAGATGGGATGCTAGGAAGGAAGATTCGGCGAAACACGGTAAATTCGATCATATTTGGTATGGACCATTCAAAGTCGCAGCTTCCAAAGGAAAAAATTCGTTTTTATTAGAAAATCTGGACGGTAAAATCTTCAATGCCCCTATTAATGGGCGTTATTTAAAACACTACATGAAATAATTAGTTCCCAAAATATTTCCATTGTATATACCGGTTTGTATTTGTTTTCTATCTCATGATTTCTTTGAGGTAAGTTTATTTTCACTTTGAATTAATTAGGTCAGTAATTTTGTAGAAGTAGAGATACGCAATTTTCAATACATTCAACTCTTTTAAACGACACTCTTCGTGTTTACAGGATTTCATCTTGCGACCTAAACAAGCGAAAGGAGAAAACAGAAAGTCATATATCGGAGACTGAATTCACCGAAAACAGGTGATAGAAAAGGTTTTCGGTTATTTTAAAATGGTAAGGCAAAGGTACGAACTACTGAGAATTATATTCTTTAAGAAAGCAAAGCTCTCCAAAGCATCGTAACGGTCCCATCAATCTAATGTTTTCGCTTGATTGTTATTAAAAAGAACAATTACTTTCTCTAGGTCCTAAGAATTTAACTTAAAATAAAGATAGGTGGTAGTTAAAATAAACAGAAGAGTAAGGCATCTCTGGGAAAAGGTTTTCAAAAGCCGGTTTTAATTTTCGACCCCTATTTCTCAGTGTACAAACCTTTGTCCGTCACTTTTTTTTCGGTCTTCAGATTTACCTTCTTAAAAAGCCAAGTATCTTTCCAGGTTTATATATATAGCGGGGAAGAGATTATGTTTTAACTTTGAAAGATGTAAAGCATATTTTTGAAAGTAAGCTGGTCTGCACAACTCCTCAGTCTCTTACTAAACAAAGTTATGCGTAGGTTGATCCTGACTATTCTAGGTTTTTCAACAGTTTCGAAAGATTGAGGCTTGCTCAAAGGAAAACCCCTAGAAATAATTTTTCCCCTTTTTCCCTATGCAGACTTGAAGTCCCTTTTTGTACCTTCCAGATCCAAAAAATCATATTTGTCCACATATACACGCCCTATCAGTTAGGAAAAACACATATACGTAGGTTTCTCCACTACAACCTGTGTACATCGGGTTTGGTGCTCAAAATAAAAAATTATGCCAGGTTTCCATGCCATGTCATAGGATCCATGATCCTTGACCTTCCATATACTGGAAACGCTCTAACTCAACCCTTCAGTTCCATTTTAAGGATATAAATTGATCCATATCCAAGCCTTGAGGGGGAGAGAATTTAACTTTGAGAGCAAAGACACTCTGGTGAAATTTCACTTCATATTGAGTCTGCATCCCTTTATCCTTGAAGTCTGAAATCATTGTTCAGCCCCCAAGCTCTTCCTTCTTTGTGATGGAGAACCTCATTGTCTCCTTTATATGAGATTTCCTTTGGTGGCAGATTGAAGTGGTGGAAGCTCAACTGGACAGACTTGGTTTCTCAGTTTCGATGTGTACCAGTACAAAAGTTTGTAACATATATACTTTTGTTGATTATTTTAATAGAAATATTCTTTTCTCGTCCAATTGATATCTTGCAAATATTTGAATTATTATTCAATGGGTGTAATTTTCATGAATGTTAATGAATTATGCTAATTTATATGCTAACACTATATATCACCATATGCTTGTGTATCTTGGTTGTTGAGGACAAGTTGCAGGTATAAATATTTGAGTTGCGTGCTCAACGATGGTCTTCATCAAACGTCCGGACAAGGTAGGATCTTGGCCTTGTCTTGTTATATAGAATACTTGATATTAGAGTTGATTTCTACGATTCATTCCGTCTATTGTGGTTTACCCCATGCCATAGAGTGATTTTCTTTATAACAAAATTGGCGACCATACTGGGGATTGATCTTTTTTTTGGGGGGGGGTTGGAGTGTGTTCTCCTTGATTTGCTCTTTGTTAGCATGAGTGTCCTTGTCTCTTGATTGCTTGAAAACCTATTTTTATTTTGAATCTAAGTTTCTTGTCTTAACCCTTGCCCTGTCACTGTTTTACTATATATACGCAGGTTTTCCCTTGACATACGCGTACATACACGAGTTGTCCTTCATTAGGGTGCATACATATGTAATTTTTTCTCAAACAGTCGCGTACATCAACTCTTTAGTATTGTTGGTTGAATTTGGTGCCTACTAGGTGATTTTGGTTGGTTGTTGAGTCTTCTTGGGTCTCTGTCTTAATTGTTAACTACTTATAGAGTGATAGGAAACCTTATTATTGTTGAATTTTCAAGTGGTATTCTTTCTTATCATCTTTTTCATTGGTTTTCCTTGCATCTTGGTCTAAGTGTTTGCTTCTTGGTATCCTTCTTGGCTTGTCTCTTTTTCCTTGCAGTAGGGTATGTATATCAAGCTGCTATTTAGTCCTTACATTTTCTTTTCTTCATATTGAAAATACAATTTTTTTTTTTCTTATTTGGCATTATGGCATTTTCTCTTTTGACTACTTTGCATTGATTTTGACACACATGGAGAGATTGTATTTCATTGAAATTGTAGAGATTTCATTGAAAGCTGCATTTAAAAGCTTACCATCTCATTAGAATTCAAGATTAGTACTTAACAGTGTTTTATATTCGCTTCTTTTGTATGTTGAGTCATAATACCACCAGTTTCATGACCACACTTCTTGAGAAAGAAAAACCCATTAAAAGTAACACAAATTAACTAAAATTGATTAGAAATGATTTTATTTTTCATAGTACACAAACAAGTATAGGACATAGGGCCTTGGAATAGGATTTTTGTGAGTAAACTTCTCCAAGGATATTAAACTAAGCATATGTGTCTGACTGGGGAGTGGTGGAACTCATTGTGTAATTAGTGACATCAAGAGGCTCCTCTCACACCGGAGTTAAGCACGAGGTTGCACGAAGTTGGTTGCAGGGATAACCCTCTAATACCTTCTTACCGTCAGAGATATTTCTAGGGTTGTATTCATATTTTGGGGTCTTTCTAGTACTTTTACCTCCATGAGAGGCAATGTTTTCAATATTTCAGGCTTTGTTACCCTACCCATATAGTGGACCATAATTACGACTATTCACCTGTGCATTAGTTATATTGTGGTGACTCTAGTTGCTTGACATAGGTAGACACCTAGGTTACTTGAAGTAGTTATTCTGTAGGTACCCTGAGTTAGATAATGGTCGGAAAACACAACCTTTATGGAGGATTACCTCTCCGGGGGGATCTGACCGACTGCGTTGTTAATCCCATGAGGGCCCTTATAATTGATTATGATACCTCCAATATTTTGAAGGGAGTATCAAGCCCCTATTGGGAAAGTCATACCTACTCTAGTGAGGGAGGGCCCTTTTCAGTCGTTATATCCTATTTGTGTGCATTTGGCCTTTTTGTTTATTTTGGTGTGCTCTCTGATTGTTAGTTGAACCTAGGATTTGGTTTTATATCTTGAGTATTGATTCATCATGGAGAAAGAACAACTTCCTCACATGTCTCTTCGTTTGTTGAAGTTACCACCGCATCTTGAGTCTTTATCGAATTTTCCTTCTAAAAGGCGTAAAGTTAGTAAACGTGGTACATATATCTCCACCTCCTATACTTGTGATTTTTCAGTTATGATTACTGAGTCAAATCCGAATGACACATGGATTCCCTTGACTCCTATGCCTTCTATGATTAGTGGGATTCCTTTGACTCCTTCAACCACGATGGATGGAGTATCGAAAATTCATGTTCCTATTGTTATCCAACCTGTGGTTTCTACTCGACCCATAGAAACGAACCCTTTCGGGTATCTTTTTGGCATGCCATGATACAATTCTAATTCAATACCTTTGGTCTCTACTCCTTTTTCTTTTGGTATGCCCAATATGATGTCGCAACTTTCATCCTCTATTCCAACAAATAATGTAAATCCTAGTTTTGGACATGGGGGCATGCCCCCTCCGCATGCACCTCTCTCGCTTGGTGGAGGTCATATTCCCCAAAYGAATCCTACAATTGTGGGTCATAGTCCTTTTTCTTCCATGTCTAATCCTAGTCTCAATGCTMCTGGATGGAATACTCAACTGGGCATACAATCCACCTCCTATATTCTATCCTTTCCCCCTTCCTCCTCCATGTCGATTCCAACCAAAACATTTTTTATGATGAATCCCCCTCTATCCTTCGGAGTTCCATTTGGAGGAAGTCAATTTCACACTGTGGGAAACCCCCATCCTGGAGCTCCTTAAGTTGTGGGTAGTGTTTATAACCCTCATTATGCCACCTCTGCATGTATGGTGCCCATGCAAAATTTTATGCATCATTTTGGAAGAGTATATTACCCTACCAGAYAGGGCCATGGTGTATACCAAAACCCTAGATGGCCTGCAATCCATCAACACCAATATTTCCCAGGAGAATGGGCTCAGACGTYGCAACCCCGACTCCCTTTTTTKTCCATGCTTAATCTACCAGATTTGTCAAAATTAATGAATGACCCAGTGCGTCACGATATGTCATGGCCCCCCAYCCACACCAATCTTTCTTCAGACATTCCAAAATTTGAAGTTAAGACTAGCRAGGATCCAGGTAATCATGTTACTAATTTTCATCTTTTGTACTCATATAATTCCCTTAATTATTATTATATTCRTTTTAGGTTATTTCAACGCACCCTCATGGGGGTCACCGCGAAATGGTACATTGAGCTACCAGGGGGAACATACATAAATTTTAATCAAATGGTTTTGGTATTTCTCAACCACTTCTAGTTTTCAGTTCATTACAATGTCGACATAGGAATTTTTTCATCCATCCACCAAGATAAATCCATGCTATCATCAGACCATATCCAAGAGTGGTGTAGATGGAAGAGGTTGATCAAAGCCTACATTCCTCCAAAGTTTTTTTTGGAATGGTTCCTAAAGTCATCATTGCCTTATATTTCGAAGGATGTCTCTACATATGGAGTAACATCTGAGTAAGAAGCTATCCTCAAAGCCCAACAATAGTACCTCATATATGCTCAATCTGGGATGTTGTATGAAATTCTTTCTGACGCACAATGGTTGAACTATGACCCTAGAAAAAATCTTGGGCCTCATGTCGATGGAATCATAGGCTCCGCAAATGCTAAGTCTATACATTTGGTTACGAACCAATTGAAATGTTTTTCTCTAATCCGTCCTATAGCAGGACAAGCTTTGACTTCGTCCACCACTCCCACTCAGTCAATGGATGTGTGTTATGTACAATTGTCGACCAACCTAAATGGTAACCAACAACCAGGAGGGAATAGAAAAAAAGGATGAGGTAATAATCGTAAGGGTGGTAGAAATAATAAAAAATCTAAGGATGACACTAACAATGAAAGATTGAATAATAATGCTGGTGAGGGAAAGAAAGAGAAACGAAAGGTGTAGTTTTCTTGTAAAATTTGTAAATATGATCACCTTCCACACCTATGCCCAGAAATTGAGGAAGCATCGAGGCTCTTATCACATCCTCCCGCTATGCTGAAAAATCCATTTCCACGTAATTATCACATGGCCTTGGGGTCCTCTAACACCGAAAATGTGTCGAGCAGTGGTCAAAACCCCTCGACACATGAAGGTAGCCATCTATGTGTCAATATGGCCAAGTCTCATATTGATGTAGCCACTCAATCTCATGATTACGGTTCTTCATAGACTGTTGTAGGTCTAGAATCTCCTCCTCCTCTGGAAACACCCTTGCATATCGAAAATCCAAGACCCCCAACTCATATTCTAAAAGGAGTACTTAAACTCTCTACCCACAATCCTAATGCGAGAGCTTCCCATAATTATTTGATTGTCAAAGATATGGGTCAAACCCCTTGTGCGATGTCGGATTTAGAGGTTCTCAGGACATGTTCTTTGTTAAGGTCCTAACCCGCACATAGGTAGATCAATGTATTCGGATGTAATAAAGGTCAATATTAATAATGCATTTCAATAAAATAAAATAGGGTGG
>JASDQU010374041.1:43729-58373 GCA_032191745.1 Picea mariana | reverse complement strand
ACCGACTCTTCTAACCATAAAAATCCTCCATGGAGGACCACCATGAACTTCTTGACGCAGTTTTTCAACTCCTTCTCCCTGCCGAAGTGGGGAATCTCTAACAAATTCAAGATCCATGTGTTTTCCAGGCTTGACACCCATTACTTTGGTTGCAGTATTGGGTCTCCAAATGGCCCTGTGCCTATGCTCTCCATGTACACCTACTGCAAAAATTCTGGGAATTTGCTGGTGTCAGACACATCTTGGTATTTGTATATTATCCTTTCCACACAAACCAACAGAGTTGGTGTGGCCTAAAACCACTCTAGAATGCATGGTAAAAAAATTGAGGTGTTGGTTTTCTTGCATGGGGATAGCACGATGGGTTGTTTTCCCTTTCTCTTTACTGACACACTAGAGGTTCCAGCCTCTGTCTCTCTGTCTGCCCCACCCAAATCCAGTTTCCCTATGATGTCTTCAATATGTAATTCTTCCTGATACGTGGACCCCACCATAGGTTGTGGTCTTGGCCCATCAAACTATGTATATTCATTGTCGCCCCCATTCGTTTTATGTGTTGCTTCGACCTTGGCAGGTTGTTGCGGGTTGCCTGTGGCTACTGGTTCATGGCCCTTCACACTATCGATATCTATATCAGTTAGCATTGGGGATTTTTCTTCTTCCTATAACAATGTGGTGCTCATTGGTTCAACCCGCGGTGAGGGAATGGGGTCGACATCAACGATTCCCTCTCTCTGTGTAAATTCTTGTTCCGCCTCTGYGGTTTCCTGCGATGAACTAAGACTGTTGCATGGTTTTCATGATGTTTGGCTTGGTGCACTGACCATTGGAGGTTCCATTATGGGTACTCCTTTATTTCCTGATTGATCTTTGGTTTCTTCAATCCCTACACTCACTCGTTCTCCTCTTGTTTTCGTGCTCCTTAGCTTCASGAGTTTGCAATTTCAAAATAAGTCTTGTTTGGCCCACTTTTTCACTTTATACAGATGGTGTCATGAATGCCCTGAATATTCTAGGAGAATATTCTTTGGTTGTTATTAATGCATTGAATCTTGTCGAGTATGCTTCATTTAGTTTCATAAATTCCCAATTCGTGCTTTTTCGCTTCGATGACCGGTTTTTTCTTTTTCGACCATTGGCACCTTTTTCGTTGCGTTGCACTTTTTCGGTGCACCGTACGTTTCCACTGTGAATTTTTCCTTAGTGCATAGTGTTTTATTCCTGTCAACCATATGTTGCACGTTGTCACTTTTTCTCTTTGTCCCACTGATTCCACTATCTGTTGCGTGCAATATTTCCCCGTATATTGTATTTTCTTTCTTTTCTACTTTTTTCTTCCTGTTTCTCCTTTTTTTTACTTTTGTCTTCCTTTTTATTAGTTTTATTTCCTAATATCTACTATAATACACTCTATACATACCTTTCTCACTGCATTGTAACTTTTAAGGGTTAGTAGGTCGATTTTCCCTGTATAGTTTCGATCGACTACCATTGATCATTCCTTTTAGTTATGTTCCTCCCAAGTCTTTTAGTTGTACAGATCCCCCATCTGTGACAATATTTACTTCATATGGCCCTATCCAATGCATTCTAAACTTATCAGGATGTTGAAAAAAAAAATCATAGAGAAAAAATAGGTCTCCCTTCTTAAAACTCTTCTTTTTAATATGGCTATCATGTCAGGCTTTGTCTCTTGCTTTATGTACTTTCCAGTGAAATCCTTCTAGAATCATGTCCTCTTCCATTTCCATTAGTTGACTTAACCTTTCCTATATTGTGCCTCTTTCTGTCATGTTGGTAATTGTTGCTACACACAGGATGGGTACCCAAAATTCTAATGGTACCACTGCTTCCTGCCCATACACCAATCTAAATGGTGTTTGTCATGTCAACTTCTTACATGTGGTCCTATATGCCCGTAGTACTATTGGTATATTCAAGTCCAAGATATTATTGAAATATTCTACTTTTCCATTTGCTTGAGGATGATATGGTGTACTCTTCTGGTGATAGAATTCAAACTCCCCAGTCATAGCCCTGATGGTATCATTGATCAAATGAGTGCCTTGGTCACTCATCAGAATCTTGGGACATCCAAATCTAGTCATCACTTGCTCAAACAAGAAGTGTTATGTTGTCTCTGCACTACAATATTTAACTGGTGTTGCTTCTTCCCATTTTTTTAAGTATTCATTTGCACTAATGATATACCTATATACTGACCTTTTTGTTGGTGGGTTAATAGGTCCCACAAAGTATATTTCCCATTTTTTAAATACATGCAGAGTCACTTGTGGTATCAGAGGCATCTCATTCCTTCTGTTGGGTTTTCCAACCCTTTGACATACATCACTGACATTTCTGACAATATTCCTTGGCATATTTATGGACTGTTGGCCACCATAATCCTATGAACAATACCTTCTGCATGGTATCTTTACCTGCATAGTGTCCTCCAACTATAACTTCAGGAGCTTCTACTACAATTTTGGGCCTTTCATGTTCCAATACACACCTTCTGAAAATGCTATGTATGCCCATTTTGTATAAATTACCTGCAATAAGTTGATAGTCTACAACTCTGACTACCATATTTTTCTTCTACGTAGTCCTAAACTCTTGTGGCGCAATCCCTGTTCTTAAGTATTCAATAATATCAGTGAAATATTCATTAGCTACTTGTATTGAAAATAGTTGTGCATCAAGGAAGTTGTCTTCCAAGATAGTAGGCTCTTCTCCATTAGATACCCTTGACATGTGATCAGGTCCTGCATTCAACTTCCCTAGTTTGACTATCACTTCGAAATCAAATTTTTAGAATAACAATAACCATCTACAGATTATCCCCCCAAACACTAGCTTGTTGACTAGATATTTGAGGGCATAATGGTATGTGAACATTTTAAAGTGTTTACCCAGTAAATTGTGCCTGAATTTTTGAAGTGCATATACCGTGGATAGGCCTTCTCTTTCTGTGGTGTTGTAATTATTCTCTGATTCTAACAACTTTCTTCTTGCAAAGGATATAGGATGGTCTAAGTCCCCTACTCCTGGTTGCGCCAGAATTTCTCCAAGTGCTATGATCGATGTATCTACATGCACATGAAATGTCTTTTCCCAATCTGGAAATACTAGTATAGTTTTGGTTACCATATTTTGTTTTAAAGTGTCCAACCCTTGTTCAAATTCCTCATTCCACTAAAATGCGGTGTCCTTCTTCAACAATTTTTCCATTGGTGCAGTAATCTGTGCATACCCCTTTATAAATTTCTTGTAATAGTATGTATATCCCAATGTTGCTCTTAACTATCACACTAAATTTGGTGGTGGTAAATTTACATTGCCTGCAATCTTAGTAGGATCCACTAGTAAACCTTGTTTACACACTATATGTCCCAACAATATTCCAAAAGGTGTCCAAAAAATGCATTTCTTGATGTTTAATGAGATCTGACATTGTCTGCATCTTTCCAACATGAGTCTTAACAATTATACATGATCTTTTAACATACTATATACAGTCCAATCATCCAGATATACTTCTAAAATCGGATGTATGAATTCCTTAAAATCAACTATGACTACTCTTGAAAATATGGCTGGTGCATTCTTCAACCCAAATGGCATGATTGTATATTGGTAGGATACCCATTCTGTAGAAAAAGTAGTCTTATACCTATCTTCTGGGGATATTTTGATCTGATGGTAACATGAGAATCCATTTGTGAATCAATATGCTTCCTATCCTCCCACATTCTCTAAGACCTCATCTATAAAAAGGGTAGGGAAAGGGTCGTTATAATGAACCCCATATTTACCCAAAAAAAAAAAATCTACTAGGGTCATTATTCAATAATTTAATTTCCTCTCTAATATTTCTTAATGATACTATGTTGTGTGTTAATACTACTTCTCTTTGTACCCATTACATTTTCTATATCCTTGACTATCTAAACGAAAGACATTAAGAGAATATACTATATACATGTACATATATTCACCATAGAGTAGATATTAAATTGCGCAAGCTATATTCATGCTATGGGAACATTAACTATACACACACACACACATATATATATCCATTTCACTACAGATTATGCATTTAAGATTTGTGCAACTATAATCCATACCATGGAGGACAATAAGCATATTCGATACTGACTTCGAATTCATGAATTACTCTCTCAGATTTGTATGCAAGATATTTTACAGAACGAGTCCTATCCATAAGACATTCCACACGTGATAGAATTAAGGCCTAAGACAGTTGAACTAACTGGTTTGCGTCTTGCTGCTCATTCTTGGTTGTTGCCATTCATCAGAACTAAACCTCGAAATAACATTGGCATGAAGGCTAACAGACTTGAGGTTCCATATAGGACTCTAACTAAACTATAACTGATCGGATGTTACAGTGTTCCTCCTCGGATAGTATGCGACTATCATGGAGTAAATTAATCCTGCCAACAAAATTTATTGCGGTCTGTCACTCACCCCCTTGAAATCGTCGCTTGTTTACTGTGTCCAACGCAAAATTACCACGGTGACCTAATCACATGGGCTGGGTACAACTCTGTGTTAATTCCATCAAGATTAACTTACGGGAACTTTCCAAGTCTATTATTCACTCGTCCTCTTGGATCTGTGTAGTTTTTCCCTCTTTTCATTGTGGGAACCCTGCTTCAATCTTTCGTGGTTACATGACCAATGTTCTGGCGGAGTCGGGCTCGCTCGGTTAGAGGAGAGCATGGAAGACTTCATCCTTAGAACGCTATCACAAGGTAAATATTCTATGACTGTTTAAATCCAAGATTTTGATTTCAAGAAATATTTACTGTGTGTAATATTTCTCCTAGAAACAAACTTGTCAGGGTGATTGGCATGTTTCTCGTGTCTGGAAAGATTCATTTCTTCTTGTGCAAAGACATTAATCCGGTAGCGTTTCGTGTTTGTTTTGGTTTAGACTTATCCTTCATACTATTGTTAGGGCTCTGTGTGATTACAACTTACTTTCTGATATCTGTTCTTAATCATGGTTCCTCAAACCTTACGGCCTCAAGGCAGAACAAATCCTATGCTTGAGCCCATTAGTAATTCTATTATTCCAGTAAAGCTCCATAACAATTCAGGGTTTTTGACTGTAAGCGTTGGGGATATCTTGGGTTTTTTGTCTTAGTCGGGAACTGGGTTTTCCACTATGGGGAGGAATATTTCCATTATGACTTTAATGTCATTGAATCTTTCCCTTTCGCGGTAGATACGCTGACATAGGGTAACTTTGTAGATTTTTAGTGATACCCTCAGTCTGTTACTTTCGTGTACATTTATTTTCTGGCATGTCCAATTGAGTTCGTCCCCTTCAGGTAGTAAATACGTTCCTTCATCTACATTTTTTCCTTACTCTATGATGCCTTTGTACTGACATGAATACAATTTTACATTTCTCATCGTTTAGCTTTGTTTCGGGCCTTTGGGTTCTGGTCGAAGAATTTCCTTGTCTGTTACTATTAAAGATTTGAATGTCTTAATCTACTTTTATTAAATCGTACCTAGGAAGAGTTCAAACTTATTTAGATTTCTTTTATTTCAAGGAGGTCTTTGCTAAAACGTGAATGAACTCGTAACCTCATTCTATGGCCCAATGAGCAAGTCATGTGGTCCCGCATTGACACTGCATATTCTTCATTATATATTTTAATTATTGTATGATTATTCTGTTTTCTGAAAGATTGCTTAAAGTTTGTTTTTCTAAAGCTAATGATGGGCCCCTTTTGACTGCGAGGGTACCCATCAGGCGGTCCTTGGCCCCTCCACCCCCTTCAGGTTCATGGATACCATTTTTCAAGAATGCACAGGGGAAGGATGGATTTTAATATAGGCCCCAAGTTAAGTACAGTATGAAACTTTCCTGCGTTTGTCTCTTTTATAATTAATTTATCCCAGTAATTTAATTTTATGTTCCGCATAATAATTTTTATTGCTTCTTGTTAAATACTAAATGAAATTTTCCTGGWCTTCTTATAGGATTGGTACATACGAAAACTTCAGATTTTTGGACATCGGCTCACGCAAAAGGTACTTCAGTTCCTTTTATAGTATTCTCGRGTTTTACCCTATGAGGTTATAGCAATGAAGATTAYAGTTCCAACCTAGAATTATCGTTATTGTGGAAAGTTCAGTCTAGATTCCTGTAGTCRCTTATTAACAAGTGAATTCAGTTGTATAACGATACTTTACTGTTGGAAGACCATAAACGCARTACTTGCATAGGGTTGTATACACCTTTGATTTTCTGGGTTGATTTGGGATATGTAATAATTTTTCATACTGAGTGACAAGATTCCTCTCCTGCGCACTTGCAATGAAACAATATTTTGTAAAACAACAAAGAGTGTTACCTATTTATTCCAGGCATAGAGTTGCTCAAATMTTCTATTCTTTTGTTAAAAATTGAAGTGCATACTGTTATGAAAAGAAGATACTTCTGTTATGATTATTGCGGCRTCTGACTAAACATGCATTTCCTTTATGTCATCAAAATTCGATTTCATATGCCATAGGCATTTTAGGTGGATTTGGAACCTTGTACAAATAGTTATACACTTATATGCATATGTATATTTATATATATACGGTAACTTCCTATTTTATATAATCATTCTATCTTTAATTTCGTTTGCACAGTTTGTTCTGCATAACTGTTTGGAACAGATTGTATATTTAAACTATAATATATATATATATATATATATATATATATATATAGTCTGATTTTCCTCACTGTTTGTGCAGCTCGTGTATTTAATATGTAACAATAATATATAATGTATTACTCTAGACTTTTACACTAATTTCTAGAGTTATCCTTACTCAATGAGTACAATTAAACTGTAAGGATTATACTATATATTACTTCATTCCGACAATATATAAACCAATAGAATAATTTTCCCAGAATTAAAAGGGGTGGCCTACAAAGATATGTCTGTTCATATATATATATTTAATTCCCAGATTTACTTTCCAAATTTCTTTAACGTTTGCACAGTCTATAGTTCACTACAAAAATTGAATATCTAGTTGTATAAGAATCACATATCTGGTAGGGAATGCTAGCATAGTAAATGAATGATATTCTATTTAACACGTAGGTATCTTCTAACAATGACCATGTTTAAATTCATTCCCAGCCAAGATGCACATAAAGTTTTACTCAATGTCTACAGTTAAACTGTAAGGGTTTATCCTACAACTCACCCCATTCCAACATAAATTAATAAACAGAGCAATTCATCCAGATTTAAACAGATGCATTCCACCAACCAATAATTTAAATAACACTTGACCAGAGAAAAAGTAGATAGACATATCTGAAAAATTTCCAAACAACAAATGGAACAACCAAGTTCCACCCAACCTTAGAACAAAATAACCAATTTACTTGTCCTGTTCACCCCTAGCCTGGCCATGAATCCATGAGAGCGAACTAAAGAACTCCTCCTCAGCAATAGTCCTTCAGTTTTAGAAACTTCCCCTTACCCCAAACTCAGAAAGCAGTGTTCATAACAACAATAGATAATTATTTTCCCCAACATACTAGGCAACGTTTTGCCTCCTCCCATATGCTATATATCCAAAAGAAATTGTTCCTAGGTCTTTTTCCCCTTGGAAATTTTCACATCTTTCCAAATACCTGATTTTGAGGGGCTTCCAATGGAAAAATACTTGATTTTCCACTTGTAACATTCATCCCTAAGGTAGTTCCAACATGTTCCTCAATCATGGAGTCATGGTCAGCTGATTTTAACCTGSCTGTTCCATTTGTCCGTCAACAGTAAATATAAAAATATTYGTTTCTTACAAGTGTCATAGTCAAGGAATTAGTTGGGTCAAATCAGATATTTWCCCAACAGTCATAATAATTATWTAGAATTAACTAAATTCGAAATTCGAAATTTCCATAAATGGCAATAATTTTCCAATTTCAAATTTACCAAAAACGGAAATAAATTCCTAAGCATTTTCAGCCTTAAAAACAATTTATTTTTGGGGATGTTACATCCTTTACCCCTTCAATAAAACACTGTCCTCAATGTTCGTCCCTTTCTTGGAGCAAGATTGGATGATATTTCTACAAATCTCCCTCCAACTCCCAAGTGGCCTCCTTAGGACTAAAGCGATTCCATTGTACTTTTACCTCTATTATAACCCTAAATTGCACCTGACATACATACCTAGCATCAGGCCATCTAACTTGATATCTTTACTAAGACATTATTGAACAACACTTCTAAAAACCATCATTTTGAAGGTGTACGCGCCCTGCCCCACTACTACCTGCGTACACACGCTTGCTGAGCCACTACAACCCACGTACACTCACAGAATATCGTGAAACATGAAAAATTTCATTGGATACTAGTTTCTAGGCCGTTACTTAACCATTTGACTGCCCATAGCTAGTCACCCTAACCGCTACTGTCCCTTTTGTCCTATAAAATAAGGGGTTGGGGTCCCATTGCAAGGAGAAGCACGAGAGCAAAGAAACTCTGCCCATTTTATCAATCCCCCTTTGCCCCAATTGTAAATCCCTTACCATTTCCCTAAGAGAGAACTCAAGACGAGAAAGAAGATGCAGAAGAAGTTGGTGCATGGCGAAGAGGAGCCCAGGACCAAGTTCAAGGAGCAGTGTCGGTCTCATGTTGTAAGTGACTTTTGTGAGATTAATATAAAGAAGTAATTTTTTCGTCCCGCCAAATGACGTCTTAAACTTATATGATTTGCTTATATTTCTTGATTATGATGTCTAACCCACTAATCCATATGTAGAATGCATGCTTTTAGTTTCTTGTTTGTCTTTTGATGAATGCAAGAAAACCTTGGGAGGAGACTTGCAGTCAGGAAACAACCAAGCACAAAGGGATCGACACCAGACTCAGGGTTTAAGGTAGGCCTACCAGATCCCTCTCTCTTGTCTTTTATGTAGGATTGTGGGGTAATGTTGGGATAGTGATAAAAAGTAGGAGAGTTTAGATGGTTAGCTCTGCCTACACTTTAAGCCCTTTGTGTAGTCCGTAGAGGGGTTTCTCGCTATAGCAGAATTGGCGACCATACTAGGGAACCCTCTAGGGTCTTTGGGGATATTTCTTTTTGGGTACTTTGAATCAGTTTGTTTACTTTTTTCTAAGTTTCTGTGAGCTTCTATGTCATCAAGGGATGCTGGTCTTCCATACTAGTACTCCCTGCCTGTGTTGGACTATTTTTTTTTCATTTTTTTGAGGAGTTACAGAGGTGTACACACAGTACAGTGGGCCTGCAGGCGTGGATATGTGCCCTACCCTTGGACAACCCACCTGCATACACTAGTTGTTGAAGTGACAGTAGTGTGCCTGTTCAGAAAACTTTTGTAAAAAGAAGAGGCAATCATCCTCTTCCCTGTTAGGAGTCACACTCCTTAGGAGTTTTCTTGATCTAGAACTAGTCTCTATTATAGCATTCTGTAGCCTAGGTCTGAATTCAATTTAGCTTTCTTTTGATCAAAGATTTCTTGTGTTTTCTTTAAATAGGGTTTTTAGACAAGTTGGTGAGTCTTCTTTGATCTGTCAGTTTGGTGTTGTCAATGACTCCCTGCAATGTGCGATTGGGCCATAAGCCATTTCTTGGTCCTGTCTTTTCGTCTTTTTCCACTTTTTTCTTTGGAAGAAAATAAAAGACTTCATTTTCAAATTTCTTGTTTTGAAGCATGAAACTATAAAAAAAAAGTATTTCATTTCTTTGTTTGGTAAAGTAGTTTAGGATGGTTGCTTTGTTTACCAAGGAAAAATAAAGATTTCTTAAGTTATTTACTCGAATTCTTAGGACATTAAGTAGATCGTAGTCGAGCGAAATATTTTTTCAAGTATTTCTTTTCAAAGATCTGAGAAAAGTAGTTACGAAAAGTTAGGTGAAAGAGTTAAATTGACAATTTTTTTGTGAATAAGAAGTACTTTTGTTTCCAGTATCATCTTATGCTCTTCTCTTTCATCTCTTAAAGAACATCACTGGTTTAACTTTCGTTCCTTTTGAATTAAGACAACCACTAAAATTAACGCCTAATTAAAATTTATTAGACTTTATGTTTGAAGGGTTCATCAATTTAGTCTAGGCTAGAGCCTTGATTTAGGATTGGAGAGGAAAATCTTCAAGGCTACAAAAACAAACATAAGAGTCTGAGCTAGGGAGTGCTTGAAAGTCTAGTAACTGTGAAATTTATCTGGGAACCCCCTCTAACACAGGGGCTAAACACGAGGTCCTGTGTGGAAGGGTAGCAGAGATAACCCCTCCAAAGTCGGACCAAGCATAGTGGGGAACACATATAGAGGGATTATCTTGGGATTTCGTTGAATGGAGCTTCATGGGTCTTGAATCCATTCGAGGTCCTCTTGTTTTTGATACCCTTGATAGGTTTCAGGCTTGATACCTTTCTCATTGCAGTCCACCTGACTGTCGATTGTACCCGCCTAGTGACTGTTCGCACGCTGGCAACCTAGTTGCCTTTATATTAGTGACTTACACATGTGACTGTGGGGGTATATAATGGTACCTGGGATAGACATCGGGCCACGCTTTGTAGAGTATACCCAGAGGGTTCTTCCGTATTCGAGTTGCACTTGCACCAGTAAGTTGCTCTAGTGTTGCCTGTTGTAACTGTTCTTCCAACTAGCTAATGATCTTCTTGTCTTCTATCATAGGAAATTTTTCTAGTGTGTGTTGGTTTTTTAAACAATTATAGAAATCCCTAGTGTGTCATTGATATTCTCACACAGTGGAGGATCGGGAGCTCCATTGGTCACGAAGGCTTTTGGGTCTTCCACTGGTTGATCTCGAACCACCCCTGCCACCGCTAAGGAGAAAACTAGACCAGCAAGGGTCTTTTGAGGCGACCAGGTTATAGGAAACTGTTCCTGAGTCATCTCTGAGAGGAGAACATTTGATTCCGGAGGAACCAATCATTTCTGAACTCGGAGCACAACCTCTTGGTATGTATAACCCTCCAATAATTGATCTATCAACGCCCATCATTGTACAGGTTCAAACTTACAAGCGTCAAGTAGTGTCAAAAGCAGCGATGGAAGAAAATGTTGCTATTTCTTCAGGGAATACTCATATTTCCTCTACTGATGTCACTAYAGGGGGTGTTTCKCCTCCTAACTGACCATCACCAGTYCGGAACATTATGGTCTCGACTACCTCTACCTCGGGCAATGTTTTGATTCCGTCTATGGCGGCTATCACTGCTYYGTTCACCCAGAGTGCGATAGGCCCTCCATTCTCATAYGGGATGCCTCGCTTCAGTACAAGCACTKTACTTTCCTACTCCACTCTATAGACCTTAGGTCTCAGGGTAGGGAGCTCTAATGCTCCTCTACAGGGATCTATGGGGGGRACTTCGGCTCCCTATAAYRCTTTCCCTTATGGAGGAGGTCATATACCTCCTTCGTCCCCTTCGCTTGGTTGTGCTCAACAAMACTCCACTGGGCCAAATGCAAACTATAGTTCGTTTGGTGCAGGTAGTCAAGGACTTCCTTCTTATAACATGTCGGTTTGTTCGAAACCATTCTCTTTTTTCGACGCATTTGGTAACAATGCTTTCTCGTCAGATGTCATCTCGGTCGGGGGCAACCCCGGTTATGGACAACATCCTGTACAGGGTACTATTCGTGCACAGGGGGGAAACTTAGGAATTCCTTCCTCACAAGGACCTTGGAATCCATGGCAGGGATCAGTTCCCTTGTTAGGGATGTTGACCAGGGGAAACCCCTTCCATAGCCAATGGAACCCCAGGAAAGGCTCAACACCTATGCCCGTCAAATCGATAGGGGGAAACCCTTCCAAAAATCCTTGGAATGTGATGCAAGCCCTGCCCTTTACGTCCTATTATGGGAGTCAGCCGATGATGTTTCAAGAAGTGTAGAATCCGTACGTTGGTCATGACCATGGTTATTACCATAACCCTAGCCAGCAACCTAACTTTTCTTGGCAACCTGGTGCCAACCAAACTCTAGGCTCCTTTTTCCCTGGTTACAATCAACAACCCAAATTACTGTTTTTGGCAACTCTGCACTTGCCAGACTTGAAAAGATTATTAAACAACCCCATATGTCATGATCTGCATTGGCCTCCTATGCCGACCAAGTTTCCTTCAAACATTCCAAAGTTAGAGGCCAAGCCTAATGAATATCCAGGTGATCATGTGACTACCTTCCATTTATGGTGCTTGTCCAACCCATTGAGAGACGACTCTGTCCAGTTGCGTTTGTTTCAACGCACTCTCATTGGGAGTGCTGTGAAATGGTACATCAAGCTCGATTTCTCAAGATACTCTTCCTTCGACGAATTGGCAATGGCTTTCTTAACCATTTCCAATTAACTATGAGATACGATGCAGGCACCGAATTGTTGGTCAAATTTGAGCAGACAAAAGTGGACCATATCTCAGATCACATCTGAGAATGGAGATGCTGGAAGAGTTTGATAAAAGTGTCAGTCCCACCAGCATTCCTGCTAGAGTGGTTCCTTAAGTCTTTGGTACCTCAATTATCTAAGGACGTCGCAACCTTGGGGGTATTTTCAGAGGAAGAAGCAATCATGAGAGCTCAACAACTAGAGATGATTTACTCTCAGTCTAGTTTACTTTACCAAGTTTTTCCAGATGCACCACGGTTGACACTTGACAAGACCAGACAAAGATCTGGACCACATGCCAATGGCATTGTAGGTTCAGTGCAAACAAAGCCCGTTGATCAGCTGACAAATCAATTGCAACAATTGGCAATACAACAGACAACGGCCAACCAAAACTCTTGTTTGGCTGCTCCCCCTACTCAAACATCGGATGTACACAATGTGCAATCGAGAAACCCAAAGGCCACCCAGCAGCCTGACGGAAAGAAGAAACAATGAAAGAAGGGTAAAGGGGATAAGAAACCTACCAATAATGTTGGCGAGGGAAACACTGAAAAGAAAAATTCGAAGTCTTCTTGTAATCTTTGCAAGAAAGACCATCCGACTCACCATTTCCCTTGGCTTGCAAAGTCCCAGAAGTTATTGGCACAACAACTGCCTCCCATGTTAATGAATCCATTTCCACATAGGAAAAATTTATCTCAAGCCTCTTCAAGCGCGGAAGTGGTCGGTTAGGGACCCCCTCCGTCTTCGAGTAATACTTCATCCATGAATGTGTATATGATGAAAGGTAGTGTTCACATAATGACTAGGACACGTGACTACAGAATGCCAAACACCCCTGAGAAGGATAAAGAAGCTGAAAACCCATCTCTTCCTCTCCAGATTGAGAAGACGTTGGGCGAAACAATGACATGCATCCCCAAAGGTGCGTTCAAGAAAGATTCTCACAACCCAAACACAAGGGCCACCCAGAACTACTCTGTGGTGGAGGATTTGTCACAAACCCCCTGTGTGATGTCAACTAATTTGGAAGTCCTCCAGAGCTGCCCTTCTCAGAGAAAGGCTATGTTAGCTACCTTAGGATCTAATAAAACTTGTAGTCCAGGAACGATCATGCTTGATACGACCAACTTAAAACCTCGTCTTCCTTTCCAGGTACCATTTCATATAGTAGTGGCTTACACCATGAAAATTTTTACTCAGAACATTTTCCGCACGGTGGTTGATGAGGGTGCCTTGACATGCATGATGTCTTTGGTGTGTTGGAAGGCCATTGTCCAACACGTTTTGTCTCTGTCACCTACTCTTCTCACCTTTTTCGAGGGTCTTTCATTCCAACCACATGGAATCATCCCCTCTTTCCCAGTGCAGTTAGGAGGGACGACCGCGTGCGTCGAAGTTGAAGTGGTCGATGCGTCTCTCGACTACAATCTCTTGTTAGGAAGGAGTTGAACCTATGCTATGAAAGCTGTGGTCGCGACATTTTTCTGTGTCTTTTTGTTCCCACATGAGGGACGGATCATGACCATTGATCAATTATCCTTCTCTTGTCCTGACCCTTCATCAGGGGTATCCATAGTCCTGATGATTGATAACTCTTAGCCTGGCATTGTCAATGTAGGGGTTGGTTTGTGCCCACCTTTGATGGGTACCTTCGATTACCCACCTCCGACTGGCAATGTCCACTGCATATCGGCTGTCCCCGGCTAGCCTAGTGCAAAAATATTTCAAATCTCATCGTTTCACACTACTTACTTTAACGATCTGTGGAATCTTCCTTCCCAATCAGCCAAAATGGAAGGGACAAGGTATTATTTCATGGCCATGCCTTTGTCTATGGCAGAATTTGCGTACTCTATAGTTCAGCAAGATTTTGCTGACCCTGATCCGACTCACGCACAAGAGTTAGATCCATTTCTTGAGCCTATATGGGCTCAAGTTTCCCTCGCTAATACTAATTCTTTAGACTTAGTATTGCCCTCAGACAAGGCGATTATTGAGGCAATGACTAGTCCATATAGACCGTGGGATGATCTTCATCACAGATCTTACTTCCTCCCAGAGCTAGGAAGAATTGAAGTAGGTGAATTCACTCTAACTATGACTGGAGATAAGGCTTTTCCTATCAACCCTTTCACTACGCACATTGTTTACACTGAAGGAAATATGGAAACCATTTCTCAAACAGTACCTA
>JASDQU010374040.1:65481-79926 GCA_032191745.1 Picea mariana | reverse complement strand
ATTCCCTACAAATTATTTTTTCACTGCATATCAAAATTCACAAGGTGTATATGAATTTTTAGGGCTTCAATTTAAGTAAAATGTCAAATTTTCATCAACACATTTTATTAAAAAGTGGGATACATCTTCATGGATTTACCTGTATACATTTTTTATTACATTGTACCTCAAAATTTTCAATGAATCTCTTATAGATGTTACTTTGGATGTTGTGATATTATCTTTATCAACAAAATTTTCAGAACTACTATAGACATTATCAAAGATGTTATGCTAGAAACAACATTGAACTTATATTTAAAGTTATAAATTCCTAGAATTAAGCCCAATAGTTGCTAAAATCATCCATTTTGATGGGGTGTAAGGGAAAAAATCTCTCTTTGACATTTTTGGGCCAATAACTCACCCAAAATATTGTAGCATAGTGATGGTTGTTTCTCTTCACACTGTGTTTTAAAGGCATATTCTGAATATATTCCACTCTTAGTCCTTTAAATTCTATGTATACCCTCTAGAATAGGATCTAAGATAATCTTGTAGAAAAAGACCCTCTTTGACAAATATTACATGATTCCAACAATTATTTTACGGATGATTATATTTTCACCATGATCCAAGTTTTGTGCATGATAGAACAATTCCATTAGGGGTTTTACCCAATATTAAACTGACTCAAATCCTTAAAAATTGATAGATTTTTTGTTGGAACATTGGGTTCCTTGGTAAACCTCACCTTGTTGGATTAAGGGATTTGGCCAAATCTTTGGGTCCGACCTCCGACTAAACTAATGAGTTGAACATGTCCACTTTGGATTTCAAATCCAAATTTTATGGATAGGTACAACCAACACAATCCCATGATTTTTTGTTTGGTCCATGACCAAACCTATTTATTATAGATGGCCCTTATGGATCAATCTATCATCAACAAGAGAGATCCTGTTGCGCTCTTATGGAGCATGATTGTTGTGCTTCAGTACAACAATGTACTTAGACACCACCAATGCTTTTAGATCCTCTATTCTCCTATGTTGTTATTTTCTTGTCCTAACATGGTATCAAATTAGTTGGTTTGGGATCTCAAGTTCACAGAGAAGACTTGGATGAGATTGAGACAATGGTTAAGTCGTTTTATCTTTGTTGAACATTGTGATGCATCTTTTGTTTTTCATGATACCCTAATTTTTTCCACAATTGGAATACTAACCATGGATCCTCTAATTACATATATCATGGAATAAATTATTTATATCAATCATTTCTACATATTTGATCTAGGGGTTTTGGGTTTGTTATGTTGAATACATATGAAGTCGTTCAACCAGAAAGGCATCGACATCAACTGAGGATAGGACAATGAAAATGTTAACTCGACCTCACCCAAGAAGCCTCCTTAGACTAAATGATGACTAGAATTGATCCTTTTTTATTGGATCGCATGGGGAAAAGTCCATTCGACCCATTGGATGGTTTGACCTAGCCATGAATCAGCTCTCTTCCTCGACTCGACTATGAGGTGTCTCAACTACACATCCATCTATTGTTGCTTGGAAGAGAGGTATTCAACCAAAATTGCATCTCGTCGACTAGAAATAGACTCTCCCTCAATTGACTAGAAGACGATCTCATTGACTCTCCCTCACTTGGATGGGATCACTCTCTGAATCCACTATATATTTTTTTACCTCGTATCGACTTATGTTCGACTCAATCACATGGGTAGATACCCTATATTTATTCAACCAGACTAGGAAAATTCATTGGTTGACTCACAATTTACTTGACCTATATAAGTTCTCATCGATCCATATAATCTTCCATTGAATCCTTTTTTGGGTTGCCTACTTGATTTACAAAGCACTTGGACTGCACCTGGTGCCAACCAGAGATACGGTCGACCATAACCCTCATTCATTGATTGGTGTTTTCTTTGAATGGAAGGTCAGATACGTAAAATTGGTATCCTATGTGTGTGATCGATATTTCATTAATGGCTTTATAGATGTTGATTACTTATTCAAGGTAGCATACTAGAACATCGAGTTAGTATAATTTGAATGGTGAAGCCAGACTTATTGTTTGCGGTCAACCTCCCCATCAACCTATTTCTTTTCAAACCATCATTTTCATATTTGTTTCTTTGATTCTTACCTTCTATCAACGATGGGTATGTTTGATGAATATGAAGTCTTGGTTATTCAAAAATTGCAATAAATTCATGAGAAAAAGGCCATTGCCTCGAAAGAATATCATAATCGACTCTGTACAAAGGTAACTAATTTGTAGATTGTCATTGCATAATTGAAAACTCGAAACTAACGATTGAAGAATGAACTAGAGACAACCTATACCCAACTAGAAGATGAGGATGCCCTCTTTCAAACTATCCTTTTATTGTGGTTTGATGATAAATTTAAGAAATATTTTGACCTAGAATGATCAATGGAGACTATTTTCCAAGATATTATAGATGAATTTGGAAATAAATTGGATCTTTTCGATGATCTAGAGAAGAAAGTGAAAAATATTTCTCATACAGAAAATGTTGTCTTGAAGACAAACATTTGCAGAATGGAAGAATCCAATACCCATCTAGAAAATGAAGTTTCCCATTTACAGACCTTTATTGATGAGCTTCATGAGGAAGATACTCCTCTTCAAGAAGATAACAACCACCTTTTTGATGAATATCAATATTTGAAAGAATATTATGATGCCTTATTGATGCAGCTGACTGAGAAGGATGTGACTATTCAAGGCTTGTAGGACTGCAAAAAAAACCTTGAAGATGAAGTTTGATAACTACATAATGTTAAGAAGAAGATTGTTATTGTTGAGGTGAGAGTCTTACCTATTACTTCTTACACCCTTGATACTTTTGATTGTAGTCCAATTGTTTGTAAGAAGACTAATGATTGTGTCATTTCTCCCATGTTTGAAAAACACACTACAAGTATTGGGTCCCAACTTCTCAGCAAGATGGGCTATATCGAAGGAGGACTTGAGAAGAATGGGAAGGGTATTGTTGTTCCTATTACACCTGAGATGAAGTCACCAAGAAAAGATCTTGCATATGATTTTTTTTTTGTCTCTCTACTTACACCTAGCGTTAATGTAACCAGGGAAGACTTATTTGTTGCAAGTGGAGTTCATCTTGTTTTGTCAGAAGAGAAACCTATTGTTGATTTTGTTGAACAAATTGATGAGTTGGATATTCCTAACACACCCAGATATGAGCATGTCGTTACTAATGAAATTGTTGCTAATATTTCAGGTTTTTCTACTCCTATAAGTGAATCAAAACCTAATCCTACATCATTTGATCAACAAGCACAGAAATCGGTGCCCTGTCGTCATCCTCTCCATAAAAATCAAAGCAATGGAAATCATTTTTTCATATCTTTGCAAAAGAGATGTGAAAGATAGAGTCATGGACTAGTATTGACTATTAATATAGACTATAGTTTGATTGATGAATGGTCATGGGAGAATATAAAATTTTGCTTGAGGACTTCATAGATTGTTGTGTATCATTGGTTGTATAGTCATGCAATGTTCCTCTTACTTATTGATTTCCTTGGAAGTGGTCAACAAAGGATCAACCCAACATGACAGTCAACTGGAGACCGACTAGGATAATGGTCAATTGGGGTTCATGTTAGAAAAATAGGTGTGCTCATTTCACCATAGACAATATAGAAATATTGTCACCCAACCATAGGCCGAAGCCACCCTTGAGCACCTTAACCTTGACAGAGAGAATAATTCTGGAAGCAAAACCTAGAACCAATAGCCAATCAATGTATCATACCTCTCTCCAAAGCTAACACATAAGGCAGAAATTCCAAACCATAACCAAGATAAATTCCAATCCTAAAATAAAAAATACAAGTTGGAGTAGTTGCAGCTACAACTACTCTCCAAAATTGTGCACTTACTAAATTTATGCAGTTGTGAGTTGTGTGTGTCTAGATGAGCTCTGACATCCTATATTTATACTACTCTTTCTTAGCTTTATGGGCCAACTTCTCTTTATGGAGGATAAAAACTCAATATTAATTATTTTCTTTAGCTAACTTGTCTTCTAGGGTTATGTCCAATGCTTTAGGGTTTCTTCTTCCTTCCCGGAATATTCTAGTATTTTCAAGGTTACACTTGGATTTTTAATACCTCCCACAACTACCATAATATCAACACTCCCCCCGGGGGGGCAGCTCAATTGGCAAGTGTCGTGAAAATGAAGTTCCATGAGGTTTCGAGTTCAATTCCCCCCGACTTACCTTGTGTTCCGCGTAAGGGGCATCGTGGGCACACCTAGAGTTTATAGTGGTAGCGGTTGGATAACACGGCCACGTGTAATGCGAGCACGTGCCCAACTAGTTGCTGATTCCTCCAGACACAAAAATAATAATAATAATAATAGTAATAATAATAATAATATCAACACTCCCTCCTAGCCAGGGAGGTATTAAAGGTAATGGTCTTGAGCACAAACATACCAATAAACTGGTAGCATCATCATAACCAAACATGTTATCTCATGATCAAATCATGAGCACCATCATTACTATTAGTATCATCTGATAGCATCAATTGCATCATCTCTCGAATCCATACTCTAGCTGAGTAATTAGGCATGATGTTGAATAATTCACTCACTCCACAGAGTGATATAAGCATCATTATTCTCATCTAGACATATGTCCTAGAATAATAATTGTTCCAACAGATGCTAGAAGCCATGCCATGGGCTACAAGGAGTATTCTTCTAATCCAGATATATGTCCTAGAAGAATAAATGCCCTGGACCATTTTCCGCCAGGAGAATTTATGTCCACCAGCACACTGATTATCCATATAGATGGTAATCATTTCCAACACTATTGATAGTCTTCATGGAAATCAAAACAATGTCATTCAATAGAACACAACTGTGTCTATCCATAGTAGTACACAACTACTATCCAGTGGTACACAACCACACCAAGTAGAACATGACTACTTAATTAGTGACACATAGTCACAACCAGTGGAACACATCCACCATAGTAGCATACATCTATTGTCCAGAGACATATAGTCTCCACAACAATCATATCATCGGATATCAACCTGCATGAAACAATATCATGATATAAACTGAGTCATATAGACCATTCTTCCACTCGCATCTATGAGATATGGAAGAGAATATACCCTTAAAAGGTAAAACATCATCCATGGACTATCTGGACTATTCTTCTCAAGCATAGAATAATAATTGTCCATGATGTTTTATCCTAGACCATTAACCTAACTGGGTCATTCCTCCAGTACTAATCATAGTGAAACCTGGAGAGAATGAGTCTGCCCTAGGGAATGTATGTCCCTGATTGTTGAACCTGGACCATTCACCTAAGTGGGCCATTCCTCCGACACTAATCATAGTGAAACCTGGAGAGAATGAGTCTTCCCTAGGGAATGACTCTCTGGACAATTTCCTAAGGAAATGATTGTACTGCACCAACCTCCAAAACGGACCATTCTTCGAAACTTCTCACAATTGTGAATTTCGAAAGAATGACTACCCAGCGAGGCAGACCATTCTACTTGACCACTACACAGAGTGATTGTCAAGAATAATGATTGTCCTAGACCATTCCCCCACACTAGCCACAAGGGGATTCATTGTCTATGGTACATCAACAATCTATCAGAGGTCCATTTTTATTATGAAAATGACTATCCAATCTGGACCATTTCCTAAACTGGAAAATGTCGGTTCGTCATAAATATCAAACCACTTTCTGAACTGGAAAGGAACTTCCCATCCTGGACCATTTTTCGAACTGAAAAATGATTTTCCATAAATCAATAACATATCAGTGCTCCCTCCCAACCTGGGAGTAATCTCTTCCTTTTTCAATAACGAAGTTGTCTCCACGAGCCCCAACTTGTTTCTTAAGTACGCAAACTTTCATCTTGGATAGAGGCTTTACCAAAATATCTTTTATTTTCTCATCGGTGGAGATATACTGGAGAACCACTTCTCTCTTTTGGACTTTATCATAGAGAATATAATGCTTGATCTCAATTTACTTCGGCCTGTCATGGAACACTGGTTTTCTTTAAAAGCTTCACAAAGCTCTGATCATTACAATATATCATGGTTGAATTCAGCACATTTGTTTCCTGCAAGCTCATGACAACGTGGTAAATATCAAACTAAAACATATCCAAGTAACACTTCTTGTGTCATCATGAGAGTTTTTCATGGATTAGTAATCCATCATCCTAGACTTCTGAGTAACCATTCTGATACACTATCTTTGTCATAGAAATTTTTCACCATGCTTTTGTTGTAGATGAGATACTTTGCATCAAGTTGTTTGAATCCATATAAGGTATTCTTATATCTACATACATGGGTCTCTTTCTGATGTAATATTCTTTCTCAATTTTATTTATTTGGGAAGTACAGTCTTTTATATGTAAATTCCAATCCATGGATACTACAGAAGGTATATCTTGTTAACTGGAACAAGTTGTCGTCATAGTCTTCTACCTCCTTCTGGAAGAACCTGTGAATCTCACAATGCTTCCATTCATGAGTACTTTTCACATTTTATTACATACATTGTTTTTTATCATAACTTCCATTTCTTCTGCTTGATTGCTTCTAGTGGGTTCAAACCAAGTTGGTAGTCGCATGATTCTTGATATAATAACTGGTTGTTCTATCTTTTCTTTCTTTCCTAGAATCTTCATGTTCTTCCTCATGTTTCTCTTTATCTCTTGGGTCCATGGAGTCTTCTATAGATTCCATGCCCTAAATATTCCAACTTATTCCTTTCATCATAGGATCATGGATGTAGATGGACAACCAAGGATACTTTAAGGATTCTTTTCGAAGAAGACTTCTTCTAGAATCAAACTGAACACATGTTGCTTATCATGGCTTCTATTTTCAATGGGAACATGGAAAGATACATCATAATCCTTAATGGATCATATCATTTAGGATTATCTCCCTCCTAATCCTTGATTCATGCATGAATGCATGATCTTCTTTTGGAATTCTCTAATCAACTCCCTCCATCTAAAAGAGTCCACACTTTCGTCTGCATCCTTATTTCCTTTTGCAATATGTCACAAGTATTTTTCTATTTTCCTCTTGATTCTTGAATTCTTTATGTTTTGAATTCTTCTGGGTCTCTTTAGTTTTGATTCTAATTTCAGCTTATCTGGCAGTTGTTACTTATATAATAGCTCCCACTATAATTTTTACCAAAGATTGTCGACGTACTTCATCTTTTCATGTGTATTACCTGACTTCTAGTCACTGTGATAACAATCCTTATCTTGTTATTCTTCCATAGGTATTGTTTCACTTGAACATATTATCTTCTAAGAAATAGATATCCATGATATGTATAGGAACTATGTAAACATAGTATGTACAAGAACTTTGAAGAATATTGTTACCTTGATTTAGAATAAGAAGTCTGATTTATCCTGCTTGATCTTCTTTGAGGGTTCCCTTTCTTCAACAACTGATGCTTCATTTGTTTCCTTCCTTTTATTTAACAGTGATTCCTATAGTGACCATATTTTTGAAAGTTGAAGCATTGTATCTTTGACATATCCTTTTCTTGATTTGGTTTCTTCCTCAAGCCAAACTTCTTCTTATTCCTGAAATTCTTCAACTTTGTTGCAAAGGCTTGATCTTTGTATTTATTTTGGGATTTATCTTTTGCATTAATACTAGATTCTTCTTGTGCACGACAAGTCCAAATTTCTTCAAATCTGGGATACTCCTTTCTTGTGTTCATGCTTGCGGAAAATGCATCCCATGTCTTGGGAAGGACATTGAGTACTATATTTACTAGTTCCTTTTCTGAAATGATTTCTTCAATAGCTTGTAGTTGATCTCTTAACTGAAATATTCTTACAAAGTATGATATTATGTTGTCATCATCATTCATTTTCATGTCACGGAGCTCATCCTTCAGACTCATTACTTGTCCAATGTTTCTGACTGAGAAGAGGTTAGTTAGGGCATCATACATCTTCTTAGATGAGTCTATATGAGAGATGTAGGATATCAAGTGGTCTTTTAAAGAGTCCACTATGATACTCATAGAATTTATGTCATTGTCCTTGAACTCCTCCATAACTGCAACAATCTGAGGTTCTTTCTCTTTTCGTTCTTCAAACTGTGGTTCCACAATCTTTCCTTTCATGATATCCAATACTTTATTCTTGGCAAGGATGAGGTCAATCCTTGTCTTCCATGCTCTAAAGTTAGAAGAGCCTTCTAACTTTTTTTTCTGACTTCATAGAGTAAGTCATGACTTCTTTGACTTGGTCAACCTTTGACTTTGACCAAAAAATCAAAATTTATGACTTAGCTTGCTGATAGTACCAGGAGGTGGGATAGGTTAGGGCGCACTAGGCTATCTATAAATTAGGTCAATCTCTTCACTTAAGATGCCTCAACAAGAGGGTTAGGGTTTTGTTGCTGGAGAAAAACATTGACTACAACTGCAACTGTAACTAAAAAAATCCTCCCAATCTATCTTCCAACGGTTAGACTATTCGAAGATAGTGTGGGCCCATAACCTATTAGAAAAATAGGTGTGCTCATTTCACCATAGAAAATATAACAATATTGTCACCCAACCATAGGTTGAAGCAACCCCCGAGCACCTTAACCTTGACAAAGAGAATAATTCTGGAAGGAAGCCCTAGAACCAATAGCCAATCAATGTAGCGTACCTCTCTCCAGAGCTAGCGCATAAGGCAGAAAGACCAAACCATAACCAAGAGAAATTCCAAGCCTAAAACCGAAAATACAATTTGCAGTAGCTGCAACTATAGCTACTCTCTAAAATTGTGCACGTACTAAATTTCTACAATTATGAGCTCTGTGTGTCCAAATGAGCTCTAGCATCATGTATTGATACTACTCTTTATTAGCTGTCTAGGCCGACTTCTCTCTCTAGAGGATAAAAACTCAATATTAATTATTTTCTTTAGCTGACTTGTCTTTTAGGGTTATGTCCAATGCTTTAGGGTTTCTTCTTTCTTCCTGGAATATATTAGTCTTGTCAAGGTTACACGTGCAAGTTTAATACCTCTCACAGCTACCATAATATCAACAGTTCAACTAGAGATGACAATCGACTAGAGTTTTCAACTGAGTATTCATCCACTAAGTTTCAACTAAACTGTCCATCGACTAGTGTTTTTTACGAGATCTATTGTTGATACTTATCAATCCCCTTACTTGAATTTTTTGATGTGTAAACCAAATTGACCTCTTCTTTTTGACTCGACTATTTATTGTTGAATCAACTTGGACTTGTTGAGACTTATCAAACCATGTTTGATTGTGTTTTTGGGAGATGTACTATTGCTTATTGTACCTAATACATATATTTTTTTGATACATGGACTGTCTGGATTGGTAGATATTGTTCAATTGATAGAGATTGATTTGGTCTGTTTATTTTCTAGACAAATGATTGAATGAGTTGTACTGTCTTGTTGTCTAGTCGAATCACCGAATAGAACTATGTTTTGGACAATAGCTTTACAACTAGTTTTGCAAAACTGCAATGGATGAATTCCTTTCTGCATTGATTAGCGTTGATGGTGACAATGTTCAGAATTTTCCAAGAGTATTGTTGTACCATGTTTGATCAACTTTTGCAGTCAAAACAAATTCAGGGGGGAAATCTATGTGCTATGTAATTTTTTTTCCTCCAAGCTAATAAGCTAAGTTTACGGGGTGGGGTGTTTGAACATTGGGTTCCTTGATAAACCTCACCTTCTCGGATTAAGGGAGTTGACCAAATCTTTGGGTCTGACCATTGACTAAACTAATCAGTTGACCGTGTCCACTTTGGATTCCAAAACCACATTTTATGGACAAGTATCGTCGACATGATCCTATGATTGTTGGTTTGGTCCATGACCAAACCTATTTATAGATGATCCTTATGGATCAATCTATCATCATTGGGAGAGATCTCTTTGCATTCTAATGGAGCATGTTTGTTTTGCTTTAGTGCAACAATGTCTTTAGTAACCATCACTACTTTCAGATCCTCTGTTCTTCTTTACGGTTATTTTCTTGTCCCAACAATTTTAGATTGATGAAAAAATTAACTTATTATATCACCAAATGTAAAAGTTAAGGAAAATTTTGATACATGATTAGACATCTCCCTAGAATAAGTTTTTTAAGTCCTACTTTACACTCTATAATAATGACTTCCATTGGACCTTAATTTTACCAGATCGTGATCCTTCAATTCCACTCTTGCTCCTTAGAGATCTAATTTCCCCTCTAAAATAGTCACTACTCGAATTGAAGTTGCATAGAGAAGTTGAAATGAGATTTATGCTTTATATTATCATCTACAACATAAGAAAATATATCAAATTCTTAGAAATGTAAACTTTATAATTTACAAAATTCAAGTTAAACTTTATAATTTACAAAATTCAAGTTAACTATAGAAGTAAAAAGATATCCAATTCTTAAAAATGTAATAGGCTTAATAAATGGTACTAAGTTCCAAAGTCAAGAAGAAAACAACCGATATCATACACTAACGTCCCTTAGCAATCTCTTAGGAGGAAAACAAGTGATCGAGCAAGCTCAACCAAAAGTTGAGCTTGGAAGCGGCCGTCCTCTGAAGAAAACGCAAATAGCTCACTAATCTAGATCCATGGCACCTGAAAAGGCTCAAGTGATTCACCAAAGCAACGATACTTTGGAAGCAAATCTTAAGCAAAGTTCTTTGAGGTATTCATTAATCTCTCAATTTAAGTTATTTTGTTACGCCGAAAGGTGTATATCTATTGATAATGGGCAGATTTAATAGGGGTTTAGTGCTTAATAAGTTTTCTATGGACAAGATTAAATATGGCTGGAATATTCTTAGTAGTCACACAAAATAAATGGTTGTGATTTCAATCATTAACTTCCTAGCTATTATAAAGACATTAGTTTATGTGTTTACTTTTTTACATTTACCTAATTATATTTAAAAGTTACTTTGATAGCTAACTAATTGCCACGTAAGTGATTAACATAAATTAAAATATTAACACCAAATAAATGAAGCTCAACAGTTTATTTGTTAATCAATAATAAAATTTAATATATTCTTTTAAGGATTCTTTTCATCTTATCAGCCTTTCGATGTTGATCAGCCACAATTATGTGGTTGTGCTAGTTTATTAGCAATGGAAATAGGATATTAATTTTAAAAATTGTATATACTTGTAAGTAAATAGAAATTAAGGTAATTCTAAAATATGATTAGGTTGGTTAGACCTTTAAAATTAAGGCTTTATACTTGAGGAAGTGATGAGATTCAAATTTTAATTCTCAAATAAAAATTAAAAAAATTGAAGATGAAGTGGAGTGATAATACCGTGGGTTAAGAAAACATTAAATATAATGATTTAAATTAATTATATAATTTATTAATTATATTAAAAATAATTAATATTATTTTTATTAAGAAAAATTAAGTGTGACATAGTAAACTATTTTATTTTTTATTTTTATTTCAAAAAAAGTGTCGTAAATTTATTAGTTTTTGAATTATTATTGGAATCCTACTATAAAATTGTTGGTGAAATTCCAATTTTGTTGTTTAAATTCTATTTTTAAATGTATAAATGAATTCAGCACCTAAAAATCCCTTAAACATTTAAAATACAGATTTAAGGTTTTAGTAATTAAAATTTGCAATTCCAACAATTTATTGTGAAATGTAAGACAAAATTGATAGAAAAATATAATAATTGGCGACGTTTGACCAACAATTTTCATTCTTTCAACTATCTTCCCTCGGTCAAACTTCCATTCAAAATCAGGCTATTAACAATTGGCGTTGGCTAAACGTTTGACTTTTTGGGTTTTTTTGGTAGGAATGGGCAATGTAAATCTGGACAAAATCTCTATTTTCTGTTGTTTAAATTGCATTTTTCAATGTATAGTTGATTCAGCATGCTGAAAACCCCTGGGACACTTGGATTATACAAACTTAATCACTCAAATCTGCAGATCCAACAATTGTACATCAAATTTCAAACAAAATCGAACAAAAAACTTCCAAAAAATAGCACGTTCATACTACTGCTTGCAGCTAAAAAAGAATTGGTGGTGGTACTGGAACCTTCCCTTTCTTGTCCCCATGGCTGTTGTAATGACAAGCAGCACAGATACGGAACAAAGATGCACGTCCCTTGTCCGTTGGTGAACTGCGAACCATGTGACTCATACTCAACTGCCTGGTGGGGACAGACTATGAAAGACGATAATGCGGTATTTGATGGTTAATGGCGACTGTTACACGGACATTACCTCCAGCTTTCACGACGGTGTATAGTCAAGCATTCACAGTCGTCGTGAAGGACGGATTTGAAACGCACTCAAGTGTCTTGTGGCCTGTGATTTGGAGGATGGTCTGCTTATTTATGTTCTGGTCAAAGCGGCCAACGTGGTTGTTAAGTCTTCAGCGTACAGATGTCCAAATTCATTGAAACTTGTTAGTATTGTTGTTGGATTAATATGGGTTTCAAAGGGTAGTGAATTAATAAATGAATGGATATATTTATATTAATTCTAATGATCTGGGTTTTAAATTATGGCATGCCATAAAGCTGCTTCAGCCTTATTGCCAGTGCGATGTCAGCCAGCGATTTGATAGTTTATTGCACATGAAAATGGAAAGCCTTTTAATCATGTTAGCGTTTTGTTGCCAATCCATGCAGAGTTGCTGCTCTCCCACTGTACCAATTTACTGTACCTTTGCCGTAAACTCTGAGAGAAGGGTTGCACGGATAAGGCGTTGTCAGAGTGGTGAAACTTTGGCCTATGATTTTTCTTCTGTCTGGGAATTGCCAGCTCGCTATTGTTAACATGAAATTAATCAGTAAGAGGTAAATTCTTTCTCATTTTAGGTTAAAGGTTTTACCAAATAATGATTTTTCAGGGAATATCTATTTTAAATTTTGTGAGAAATTGTTGGATTAGTGGATTTGAGTGATTATTTTTATATAATTCTAGTGTTCTAGAAGTTTTTCAACATGTTGAATCCATTTCTACATTCAGAAATAGTTTTTAACAACAAAAAATAGTAATTAGTGTAAATTTATATCACTAAATTCGAGTTTAAAAAAAAAAACATTTCATAAAACAGCTAACCAATACCTTTTTCCACGTCACAATAAAAAATCACCATAAAAACAATAAGAAATTAAAAATGATGGTTATGTTATTGATATTCAATGGAAATTAGTACAAGGAAATAATAGGCTCTCCGGGCAAGCTTAAGCATACTTTGAATAGTATGGATTTCAAATTTGGAACGATTCAAAGAACAAAATAAATCTTATGATAAAAAAATGGCTTCTCCATTGAATAAAACTTATTAAGTTACATATATGGATTCTTAAACCAACGATTGATAATGTTGATTCTTAATTGTAGTCTGTTTAGAAAAAAGAAAATGTCCGTACTTTGGGACAATAAGGTAGAGAAATTCCTCTGGATAGATAACTGATTGGCCCAAACTTAATGTGAAGGGAAACATGGATCATGGATTGGGAATTTGTTAGACGATGACTAGTAGGTAAATAGTCTATTTAGAATGGTAATTATCGATTATTGAAACTTTTAGTCTAATAAATGTTAGACAATAACCTAAATGTTAGACAATAACCAGTGGATCAATCCTTTATTTGGAACAAAATTTGAAACATACATTAATGATCAAAGGGATCCAGCACCCATGATTCTTCAAAATTAATGCTTAAATTTAGCTAAATAATTTACAGCTCAATAACAATAACAAGTACCAACCTTATTCTCTATTAAATTGAATTTGATAAAACATTCATAACAATTTCAAGCATAGACAAAATAGATGAGATATTTCAGAATTCATTAAAATTTTCATTAATTTTTGTGTAAAATATAGGAGAGATTTTCTAGAATTTATTAAAGATCAAAAAAAACTAAGAAACCATGAAATATTCAAAAAAAAAAATTAATAAATATTAGTTGAGAACAGAATTAATGATGAGTGGTGGAGGTGTAGGAAAGTTGGTGACGGAGTGTGTTGTTAAGGCGCTGAGTGATGTTAAGGGTTGGTGTGGCTCAAGCCGCGACTTATATGCCCCTGAATCATTGTTTCTTAGCCACAGGTTAATCCCACATGTCATAGACAAATTAACAAACAAACAAAAAATAAAATCAATAACATAATTAAATATTAACTTTTGCACATGACAAGGGAATCGAGAATCCATAATTCTTCAAAATATATGCTTAAATTTAACTAAATAATCTCCAGCTAAATAATAAGTACCAATCTTATTCTCTATTAAATTGAATTTGATAGAACATTTAGCACAATTGCAAGCAGAGACAAAATAGAA
>JASDQU010374040.1:29675-43853 GCA_032191745.1 Picea mariana | reverse complement strand
AATTTATTTTGTATCCACTTTGACTTATAGTACACTCATCACTTCACTCTACCTCAAGGGGTTACCTTTTAACCATCTTAAACCACTTTCATTATTTTAGGGCTAACCCACTTCTAACCACTTGTCAACTTAGTAATTTCTCCATTAACTTTATTATTTAAATAATTTCTTTTGTATTCACTTTGAATTATAGTACACTCATCACTTCACTTTATTATTTACCTTCGAAAAATATCTTAAACCACTTTGACTACTTTGACCTTTTGGGGCTTCTAGATGACTCATGAGGGTTCTCCAACTTCACATGGCCATAACTCTCTAACTGTGAGGAGTTATGTGATGTTCCACATACCACTGGAAATGACATGAAATTTAATATCCATATATAATATTATTACCTAAAAATATATCAAAACACATATCATTATCCATCAAACAAACTTGGGTCCATTACCCAAACCTGGGATCTCCAACTTCTCATGTCCATAGCTCTCTAACCGTGAGGAGTTATGTGACGTTCCACATACCAACGGAAATGGAATGACATGTACTATACATATATAATAGTATTACCTTAAAATATATTAAAACTCATACCATTATACATGAAACGACCTTGGGTCCATTACCTAGACCTTTGTGCTGCCATAATTTGCTATTGGACTTTCTCCAAGGGTTGACATCAATATACAATATCACTCTCCAATGGTTGACATCAATGAAAACCAAAAATCCATACCAACTATCCATCAACCTAAGCCAACTGTCTTACAGGGGGGCATGCGAGACTAGAAAACCCCTCATTGGGGGTTCAAGGGAAGTGCCCCTGAAATAAATTCCATAGGTACATTTTTTGTCAATCTTGTTTTTTTTCAACCAATGGTATTTTGACACATTGTAAATTAATTTTAATTAAAGAATTACAGTTTTAATATAATATGGGTTAGTGTATTAGGGCTTCGGACTTTGGATGTCATGGAATACCTATATATGGTATTATGAACAATGAATTTAATACAAGGAAAGAGTGAGAGATGTGCCTCTCAAGTTAATTAGTTTTTTGGTTAATGGTTTCTAGGGTAAATCTTTTGTGTGTGTGTGTGTCATTCTTAATCTTAATTTTTTAGATTATGTTAATATTACTTTTTTTGCACATGTTTATCAAACTCTTCAAGGGCACAATTTTTCAAGAACAAACCAAATATTAAGCCACTTTAATTGAAATGTATTTACATCAATAAATATTCTCTCTTATGTTTCAATTATATGTTAAATCATTTAACATTATTAGCCACTATCTATTTCAAACCAACATGAACAACTAGTGCTAGAAATTACCCAATCAAGAAAATTCAACTAAAAATCAAATATGAAATTACACAAGTTTTGAATAGTAAAAACTTCACACACACACACACACACACATGATATAAATGAGTACATGTATGTACTCATAGATGATCATAATCTAATACAATTTTTCAAGCTCTCCAAAACTGTATCTAGGGAAAACCAAAACAACCCTAGCCACCACCACAGATCTCCAACGTGCAAGCATCACCACAAGCATGTCCTCCTTGGTTCAAAAATTGTTTCCCATAAATAAAAGGTATCTATTTAGCATATCCTCCTCAAAATTTTATTTTCCTCATTAGGTTTCTACTAAACCCTAATCTTTTTTTCCTCCTCAGGGTAAAACCCTAATCCCATAATTCACTTGAATTCTATAAGAACCATAATGCTCCAAGAACAATAGAGAGAATACAGTAAAGAATATTACATGGAGAGAAAAATAGGTGTTCTCCACTCCTCACATCTCTTACACAATATGGTGAATTAATAGTGAATGAAAGGACTCTCTCCTTCCTTAATTTATATGATATGTAAGGGAGGCCAACAATATATAGTGGGCCTAAATCCTTACAAGAAATTGACTCTTCAATAGTAGTCCTAAACATGTGAAGAACTATACTTTGGAATGACACATGTTAATATATAAGGTGGTGTCATCAACAAGAATAGCTGCAAGGCATGAGAACTCCTTAAGAAAAGTATATTGTTCATCCTTCAAGTGTTCCAATGCTCCAACACATATCCTATGTTGTGTGCATCCTCAACGGTCCACTCCACCTACATGATCACTCCCTCAATCCGATCTAGCATAATTCAAGTACAATCCTCCATGTAAGTGATCCAATTGTGACCATTACATCTAGGGATCAACTCCCCCCTCTAAAATTCCAAGAAATCTCCCTACAAACCACGACATCCTCACAAGGAAGCAAGAAACATTCATGTTCATAGTGTTAATAATGTCACCAGGTTGTTTAATGGTCTCCAACTCTTCAAAGAATAAGCCACATACGCATCCAAATAAAGTCTATAAATTCAAAATCAATCCATCTCTACATGTGCATGTCCATCATAAAAAAAATGAGGGGTCATCCATACACCATGCACCCCACATCACATGAAGCACCCCCAAACATGGTGTAAATGCTTTATAAGTAACCCCAAAAGATAACACTTATTTTGAAGCCATCAACTTTGTGTGAGCACTCTTAGGTGTCAAAGGGTTTAGGGGTCATGGTGTGTTAGCGTTTTAGTGTATTTGAGGTTTTAATGTGTAAGGGTATGATTGTGTTGGGGATCATAGGGCTTAAGAGTTATATTGTGTGGTTAGTGTATTTGGGGTTGATTGTGTCATCATAATGTGTGAGGGGATGTATGATTGTTGTATTACAACTATTATTATATATTATGGACTTTTTTTTTAATATAATTGTCGATGTTTGTAACATAGTTACTAACTCGATGAAAATTGTGACCACAAAATGAGAACTCTAGCCCTAAAACCCCATTATTTGTGTCAAAAATGCCAAAAAACTCATAAATAAAAAAGTTTTGTTTCCTTAATCACTCACTTTTTTAATGTTAAAATTTCAACATTTTTCCACCACGGCCTTAAATATTTGTAAAATTGCAAATAAAAACCTTAAAATAAACCCCCAAATCAAATAGTGGTCCTCCCAAAATTACCCCTTCTTTTATTTGAGAGTTATCGTTACAACTTGTTGGAAATCGTGACCTTGACAACTGGTACCATTGTAGAAAGAAACCCTAAAATCGACCCCCAAATTGAAAAGTGGTGCTACCAATGGCCCCATTTTTTTAGGGTTAAAATTACAACTTATTTGAAACCATGGCCTTGATAACCAATATTGTTGAAAACAAAAACCTTAAATTAACCTCAGAATCGAAAAGGCATGCTACTAGTAGAACCCTCATTTTTTCCTAGGTTAAAATCATGACTAGTTTGAAACCATGACCTTGAAAACTGGTCTGAATTGAACAGTGGTGTTACCAGTCGAATCCAAATTATTTTGTTTAAAGCATAAAATTGCAACATTTATGAAGTCATATTTTAAAAATCAACACTATTATGAACAAAATCATAAAAAAATGAAAAAACAGACTTAAAAAGAGGGGGAAACAAAATATATAAAAAAATAAAATGGAAAACATAAGGAATACACACACATAGATAATTATTCAAATTATATATAGATAGATAGATAGATAGATAGATATAGATATATAAGTTGAAAAAAACATAGTATGTAAGATATTGAACCCAAAAAAATTTGATCTGGATTTATGAGAGGAACGAACTGATTAACAGATTGAATACAATAAACATAGAGATATGAAGAAAAACACATATATCTAGTGACCAATATCTTCTATTGAATAAATGAAATATACTGAAAAATTAAAACTGGAGAACTGAAACACGTGCTTGAATGGTGGTAGTTATCCCTGAGAAGAGATGTGGTTGCTACGCACAACCCTCTGAGTAGAATGATTACAATGAGGCTCCAGAGGAATTTTTAACATTACTCATGAATTTCAAAACCCTAGACATCCAAAAACCTAACCCTAGGAGATGAAACACCAAAATTTATGTGGGCCCCTATGGGTAAGTTGGTACCTCAACTTCCTGGGGTCGTAACTTTTGCATACGACCTCCATTTTAGGTGTGTGATAGCTCATTGGAAATGTATTTTAGAGAAATACACATTATGCCATAAAACTCTGACTCTATCTATAGTTCGATTGTGGAGAACCAAAAAAAACTATTTAGGGCCCCAAAATGGCCCTGGAAGTACAAAACGATGTGTTGACATGAAAACATACAAAATAATCTAGTTGGATTAGGTGGGAGGCCACCAGTATCCACCTGAAATATTTGTAAGGATTCAGACAACCCTGGAAGTGTAGAACCCACAATTACAAAGAAGTACAGAAGAACATGTTGAACTAAAAATTGTCAAGACGATTCAGTTAGAATAGGTGGGTGTCCACCAATATCCACCTGGATCAATCCTCCCCCCTTAGGAAGAAATGGTCTCCATTGCATTGAGTTCCCCCATCAGGTGAGTAAAATTCTATTGAATTTGGCCCCAGGTGAGTGACTTTCCTTGGTGGGGGAGTTGTCGTGCCTTGGAAACCCGATAAAGTTGGATCTTCTGCTAGCGAGTTCCCTTGACCTGTGTGTCCACTATATGATCAGTGGATGCCTATTCCATGCAGTCAGGGTTGATATCTATTAGTGTCAGTTGTTCTGTGATCTCTGAGGTGTCCAATAATGGTGGAAAATATGGTCAAAGGAGGTCCACATTGAACAGTGGGTGCAAGCCAAGGAAGCGTGGAGTGTTGAGATAAAAAGCATGTCTACCCACAACCTTGGTGATGGTGTAAGGCCCATAGAAAAGTGGGTGGAGCTTCTGATGGGGCCCTTTAAGATGCTCCTTATGTAAATTTAACCATCCCTTGTCTCCAACCTAAAACTAGTGTCGTGCCCTGTGTTGATCATGACGTCGCTTGTACTTAGCATTGGCTTTCTATAAAATCTCATGGACCTGTTAGCAGATGTGTTGAATCCGCTCAATGAATCTGGTGGATTTTTTGGTCTTAGGCTGAACATGGGAATATTTTGTTTGTGTGGTTGCAAGAGGTAGTGCAACATCAATGGGACCCAAGGGTTGGAATCCCAGTCCCACCTAAAATGGGCTATGGTCGGTGGAGCTATGGAGAGCCTTGTTGTAACTGTGTTGAGCATAAGGGAGACTCTCATCCCATGTACGTGGATGCTTAGAGTTTTACATGCATAGGATGTGCACAATCATCCAATTGACGACCTTTGTTTGGCCATATGTTTGGTAGTGGAAAGAAGTGAATTTAGTGAGCTTGGTGTCCAATAGTGACCAAAGACTCGACCAAAATGAGTTGAGGAACTTGTTGTCTCGATCAAAGATGATGGTTTTTGGTATCCCAAAATGGACCCACACTTGTTCAAAGAAGGTCTTGGCAGTATCGATTGCTGTGATGTTCTTCTTGCAGGTTGTGAGGATGGCCATCTTTGAAAACCAATCAATGACCACAAATACACAATCATTTCCTTTCTTGGTAGATGGAAGGCCAGACATGTAATCCATCGAGATGGATTTCCAAGGATTATTGGGGATAGGAATACGGGTGTATAAGCCTTGCTTTTTGATATTTGGCTTGGCAATGGCACAGGAAGTGCAAGATATCCTATACTTGCTGACATCATGTCGAAGCTTTGGCCAATAAAAATGTTTTTGGAGAACAACCATAGTTTTCTCCACACCAAAATGTCCTGCCATATGACTATAGTGTGATTCCCAAATCATATTTTCAGGCTTGCTTGTGGGAACACAAAGATGGCCCAGATGGCATAATAGCCCATCCTAAATGTGAAAATTAGTGGCAGTCACGCATGTACCCAAGAGCTAATAGGTGGTGGTGAATTCCATATATTTATGATAAAGTTGGGGCCACTCAGATGCCTGATGTCCATAGGAATGGAACATAGTGGTGAGTGCAGCCACCAGAGGTTGACTGAGGCAGTCAGTGACATGATTTGTTCTCCCCTTATTATACTTGATGTTGATATGGAACGGTTGCATGTAGGTGGACCACTTATGATGGAGGTCGTTCTGCAACTTCCCTTGTGTCTGTATGAACTACAAAGGCTTGTGATCAATGTGGATGATCGTCTCCTTTCCCATAATGTAATGTTTCCATTGAAGACAAGATTGTACAATGGAATACATTTCCTTGTCATAGGTGGGATATTTTTGGACAGTATATTAGAGTGTCTCACTATGGTATGCCACTGTTTGACTGTGTTGAGTGAGAACTACACCTACAACATAGTCATATGCATTAGTCTCAATCTGGAATGTTTGTTGCAGATCGGGCAAGGAGAGTACTGGAGTTGAGCACAAGAGATTCTTCATATCATCAAATTCTCATTCTTGTTCCTTCCCCCACATGAACTTTTCCCTTCCATCACCCTTGGTCACGTGTCTAAGGGCCCATGCAATATGGGAGAATCCAAGCATGAACCGTCGGTAGACATTTTCCAGTCCCAAGAAGCTTCAAAGCTTGGTTAGTGTGGTCGGGGCTGGCCAGTCATGGATGACTTGGATCTTAGTGGGATCAACATGTACCCCATTCTCATCAACAATGTACCCCAAGTATTGGACGTTGTTCATGCCAAAGGAACATTTTTCCAGGTTGGCATATAGCTTGTGTTGTCGTAGAGTGCTCAAAACCTGTTGAATATGTCGCATGTGTTCCTCCCAAGTTTTGATGAATATGAGGATGTCATCCAAATATACCACCACAAAAGATTTGGTGAAGGATATGAATACATAATCCATCAACCTCATGAAAGTGGTTGGTGCATTTGTTAATCCAGAGGGCATGACCAACCATTCGAAGAGACCTTATTTACATTTTAAAGTTATCTTCCATACATCAGTTGGTTTGTTGGGAACCTGGTGGTAGCCATACTTTAGGTCAATATTTCTAAAGAAATTTTCCCCATTGAGTTGGTCAAGAAGGTCATCAATCCTGGGAATTCAGTATCGGTTCCTAATTGTGATTTTGTTTAATGATCTATAATCAATGCAGAGTATCCAGTTCCCATCCTTCTTTTGCACTAGTATAATCGGGCTTCCGCAAGGGGAGGAGTTGGGTATGGTGTGCCTCTTTTGAATAATATCTTGGATCTAACGCTTGATTTCTTCATTTTACACCAACGAGTGACGATAGACTGGTCCATTAGGCATAGGTCCACTGGGGGTTAGATCAATTGGATGCTTGACTTGGTAGTGCGTCGATACCCCAGTGGGTCAAGCGAAGATGTATTTGTACTCTTCCACGATCTCATCCACTTGTTTCTGCTACAAATAGAGGTTTTGTGTAGAGGCCACAGATGTGGTGGTGCTACCTCTGGTATCATGTACAATTGTCTACCTAAAGTAATAATAACACTGTAGGTTCTAGACTCATACACAACATGACACTTCTACAAATATGGTTTTCCTAAAATAACATCATAGAATTCAAGGGGAGAAATATCACACAATACCTCGTCTTTGAAAGGATTTATGTCATAGGGAAGACGTCATTGTTGGATGACACAAATATCTCTTCCTTGGAAAAGCCAGCTGATGGTGTAGGGTTGCGGGTGTAGTGTCATCGGCAGGTCCAGCCGCTTGACGACCTTTGTTGATATCAAGTTCTTCTAACTACCTCTATCAACAATGAAATGAAGTGGAGCCCCCTTTACCCACATCTATGAGTGAAAGAGGCATTTCCCTTCCTCTATTTCTTTTGGTTCTCTTAGCTGGACTTTGGTGGTAATGACAGTGGCAATGGGTTCAGCATCGATAATCCACTTCCCTCCTTCTAGATTTGATTTGGATTTAGAATCAGCCTCTGACTCAAAATCCTTCAGCTCAACCACGAGTGACTGCTTAGAGTGACATTCTCCATTGTTGTGCCAAGGGATTTTATGGTATTCACACCATTTTCCCATGTCCTTCTTCATCTTCTCATTTCCCTTCTTGTGTTGCGGCTTGGACTGCTTGTATTGAGAGTGGACATATTTTCTCTGTCCCTTTATTTATGGGTTGGCGACGCATTTTCCCTACTTAGGGTGTGAGGAATTTGCAGATCCAAACTCTTGCCTCTTCTGATCTTGATAGCATATCTATAAGTCGTACCTAATGAGGCGATGTCCAAAAACTCCATTTATGTTTGGTATATAAGAAAATAGCCGCATTATTTGAGGATTAGATTTCACTCATAGTGTTTGATACCCAATTTGGTGTGAAGGGTGTAACGACCCCATCGTTACGACAACAAGCGAAGCAGTTTTTTCTTTTTTCTTTTTTCTTTTTTCTTTTTTTTTTGGAGTTAAGAGGAAAGAAGGTGATAACGACAACAGTTTAATCACACCACTAATGACGAACGCTAGCACGCAGTCTAGGCAATAGGTTACTATGACACCACACATAGGCTCAAGACAACTGGAAAAACATGTGCAAAATAACAAGGAGCATGACTACCCCTTCGATGCAAACATGACCATGCCTACAAGATAAGGGACAACATCCCCATCCCAACATCACGGCCTAGATGAACAAAGACTAGAAACTCAAGGCACGTGGACCTAACGCCTAAATGCGTTCGGCCCATGCCAAGAACAACTTGCACGCTCGTCAGCACTCACACAAAAGAACCTACTCCGCTCAAGATCTCATTCACTGCTATACCCCAGGGAGCGCCATGATCCCCTCATCAATAATCATGTCATTCCTAGGTGATAGATGCGTTAATAACCTTGGCGCAACACACCCTATCTAGACCAAGGAATCTAGATAATCCGACGTGCTAGAAACTGAATACTGAGAGGAAAACCACACCTATACCCCAACAACTGGTCAACGACACATCAGAGGACAAAGATACGGGATGTCACGAGCCAATACATGACATCATCCTCATCCAACCAATCACCCAGTCTAATCTAGTCAATGATTACAATCACTTTTAACATGATTTGTCATTCTAGACGGGGCATGTCTAAGTTACAACTAGTCATTAACTTAAATAACAACATTAACAATATTAAGGTAGAAAGTTATCATTATAATACTTACAAACAATTAAATCTCATCATGTAGTCTTGTTATATTGACCAAACTAAAAAAATAGCTATCTAATAATATTAGAAGGAAACTACTAACTATTAGCAAGGCTGGAGAAATTTAGCGAGGAAATTAACATAATGGTTACTTAACAATTAATATAGAAATAACAAGGAAATTAAGGTGTTAGTTAACATTTAACTCACTGTGGCATTTAATCCAAGGAATGAATCTGTTGGCCATTTACATTTTTGTAGCAATTGTTCTGGAAATTAATATGGCCATTACATAACAATGAATCTAGCAATAACAAGGAATTTAACTAACTGTTATCCATTTTATTTTTTGGAAAAAATCAAGGCAATTAATGTGACCATTACATAACAATGAATCTAGCAATAGTAAGGCATTTAACTAACTGTTATCCATTTTATTTGCTGGCAAAAATCAAGGCAATTAATGTGACCATTACATAACAATGAATCTAGCAATAGTAAGGCATTTAACTAACTGTTATCCATTTTATTTGTTGGAAAAAATCAAGGCAATTAATGTGACCATTACATAACAATGAATCTAGAAATAGTAAGGCATTTAACTAATTGTTATCCATTTAATTCGTTGTGGCAAAATTAGCAAAAATGCAGTGCCCAAATGGTGGCCAATCGTGCCCAATTGACAGCAACTCAACCATTAAAGGAAAACGTATCCCAACAACATCAATGTAGTCCATCACTCAAGGGAAAACGCAATCACAATTTGAAGGCAAAATCGTGGTCAGTACTGCAAGTCAGTTATGAATTGAGTAGCAACAAAAAGGGTGGGCGAATTCAACATGCACATAGTCAATTTTTATTTACCAAACCATGGTCATTCCGGCAAGTGAATTTATGATTTAAAAGGGAAAATTCATGGGTGATTTCTAAAACAACCCAGTCAACATTTTCAAGCAAAAAACGGTTGGGAGCAACAAATCGTGGGGGTTAAGTCTGGTGAAAACCTGTGTAATTAAAAATCCGTGACAGTCAAATAGTGGGAATAAAAAGTCTGAGTATTAAATTCGTGGTGATGAACCGTGGAAACAGTAGGGATGTAGAGTTATAATTCAAAGCAAAACGCAGAATGCAAGGAATTATAATCGTGGTAACAGCAAGGAACACAAACAGTGATAAAAATGTTTTCATTCGCCTGGGATACCAATTATACAACGCAGATTATAACTTAACCAAGAATAAAAATAAACGCAGGGTTAAAATTTTGCTTCAAAACAAAATGCAGAGTTATCATTTGTCCAAGATTAAAACATGGGGTCAAGGATCCATCAAGATATAAAAACGAGGTAAGAAAAAACAAGATAACGACGAGATATAAGCATGTCGAGCTTAAGGAAAAACTTCGCCAACAATCACATTGCAGGGTTAAATAAATGCATCAGGGCGCAAGGGAACCATCATCCAAGGACAAGCATCAGAGGTGGACGACTAACAGGAACGTACTACGCCCATCATCCATGCACAAAAAAGTAGGGCATTGAGATCCATAGGTCTATTAACGTCAAAGCGACAACTGTAGATCAGGCTTCCTGGTTGATTTCTCAAGCACAGACTAATGAGCTAGGGATGAAGGCAAAGTATACCACAATCAAACAAAATCAAAAACCACAGGACGGTCAAGACATGTTGGGAATTGAAGGCCATGGGAAATCAACCAATCATCCAGTTAAGGCTATGGGAAATTCAGTCATCAACTATAACGCTAAGACTAACATATTCTTTACTTGATATAAGCATACAGAACTGAAAACATAATTCATACTAACATTCTACCACACAGAAATAAAGAAGGCATATTGTTTCCTAATCGCCCGCTCTAAGTTGATGTCCCACGCGCTCCATGCAACTCCCGCTTGCCAACCGATGAAACTTCATTGATACCTCCCATCCAACGCTAGGGGTACTCTTCTTCCCTCTTAGCCCCTCGAGCCACAAAGGGGCCATGCACACTATCCATAGATTCAGCTAGCTCCCAGCTCACCTCGCAAGGCCGAGCTACCACTCCTCACCGAGCTGGGTGTCCCAACTCCCACAAGCTAAGTCAATCAAGTATAGATTTTTGTAGCGTAACGTTACGCAAAACAGAAAAGATCTTCATCCTTCTCCTCCCTCCATTATATAGATTTTCCAAGTCCTTTACCTTCCCAAAATCCCATTTAATTTAATGTTTAGTAAATTAAATCCTAAAAATCCTCCCCATACAAGTGTCACCCATCCCCTTCATTCCTCCATAAATCAATTTCTTTAATTAATTAATTACCCCTATTTCTCTCACCCACCTAAAGTCACTCCTAGAATCTCTCCTATGTGTCTCCAAAATCCCTTCAGGTTTTAATGACTTTCCCCATTATTAATTTGCTAGTTCAGTTTAAATTAGAAAGCTCTTAAATGCTAGATACCTTACTAAATTTTACTTTCTGCTTTTTCCCTTGAGTTTCCCTTTTATTTTTATGTTTCCCTCTTTTCCTAGTTTCCTAATTATTTTAGATTTCCCTCTTTCCCCTTTTCATTTAGAACTCAAATTGGCAGGTGTACAAATTAACCTTTTCCCTTTTCCCTTTTTAATTAATAAATTTTTAAATTATCATAAAATAATAAAACAATTATTTCCCTTTTTTAATTTTATCCTAACATATTTTTATGATATAATTTTATTTTTAAAAAGATAAAATTTTACCACTAGCATAATTTAGACCTAGACCTTAAATTTTCGTGTTGGGCGACATTTTATTATGGAAATCATTTTAAAAATTCTTATCACGTTATTCGTCCTAAGGCCATCTAGGTTCATTCATTTATCATTAACAACGCGACGTGCCCTTCAGGGCGCACTAGGTGCTCCAAGGGTGCCACCCGCCTCATATGTTCCCTTGTGTGACATGCCCTTCAGGACGCACTGCCTGTTTCAAGGGTGTCACTCACCTCTTTCCATTTTTCTTGTGAGACGTGCCTTTCAGGACACAGCATGTGCTCCAAGGGTGCCACTCGCCTCTTTCCATTTTTCTTGCATGACGTGCCCTTCAGGACGCATCACGTGCTCCAAGGGTGCCACTCGCCTCTTGACTGACTTGGTAGAAATCAAAAACCCTTGGAGTCAATACTCCTCCAAGTGAATTTGTGGGAGACTAAGGGCCTCTAAGGAATAAGGCCCCTTCCTTATTGTGCACCCCTTAGAATCATCGTGAGCAACTGTCGCAGTCTGCCCTCATGGCATCGTGGGTCCTCTCGAAATAGGTAAACGTTAACCTACAGTTCAATCCACGGCGGGAGTGCTAGTAGGTTGTGGCAGGGCTTTTTTCCACACCTCTCCTTCAACTTCTCTGGTAGTCATGCATGACCCCTTTACTCCACATGTGAGTCTGGTCGACAAGCTATCATCAGCATGCATCATCGACGAATCATGTCAAAATATATCCATATCATATCATCTAATCTAATGCACTAATATCACCTATAAAACAATCAAACCCCAATGGTACACTCCTCGACTCGATCCGGAGTCCAGGGGGTTCCATCGATGCCTCTGCATCCTCGAGGTCCAAGATCCTGTACACTCGGTAAAACTGAGTCAATAGCACCCGTCTATGTCAATGTAGTAAAACAATAAGTCATCAACCCATAACACCTCATAATCAAAATCAATGTTTTAATAACATAAAATCTGGATCACTTGCAAGCAAATGTCCTTAAAGAATAATTTCGCTCAGTGCGCAAGAGTGGGATGTTACACAGGGTATGAAAATTATTGGTGAAATATGGTATTGTCTGGTCCCTTTCTTGACGCAAGGTGGTCCACTTGATGTATTGGTCCTCGTAGCTTCAAACAAGGTAGTAATTTTATGTAATGGAATCCCAAAAGGAATCCCATGTAGGGGAAAACAAAAATATTTCATATTCCTCTATGGCCCTTTGCTCAGAGTAAGTATCCCACCAGCCCTTAACGTGGGGGACAACCTTGAGAAGTGCAAAAGTAATATTTTCCCTATCAGAAAAATTGTGGACCAAAAAATACCCTTTGAGCAGATTCAACCATTTATCTACAACATCCCCATCTATCAGTACTTCAAATAATGGAATATCAAAATTTACATGTACCTTGAATGGGGTTGCATGGCCGCTTGATAAAGATGCTTCTCCTGTGGGAAGTCGTTGAAGGATCTGCACAAAGTTGTCCATCATTTTGTTCCTTTGTCGCGCAAGGGATTCCTCGAGCAACATTGTAAAAGGATCTCCTGCTCCATAATATTTGTTTTCATCCCCCATGGGTTTTTTTCAAGCTCGGCGTGACCAATCTTGCAACGGATCAATTGGTTCAAGTCCCAATTTCTTGTACCCAGATCTTGTCGGGGACATGCACAAAGAAAAATAAATGAAGAGCAGACCGCTCTGATACCACTGATATAGATTTATGAGTGGAACCAATTGATTAACATAATGAATACAATAAACACATAGATATTAAGAACAACACAGATATCCAATGAAAAATATCTTCTATTGAATAAATGAAATAGGTTGAAACTATAAAACTATAGAACTGAAACACTTACTCGAATGGTGGTATTTATATCTCAGAAGAGATGTGGTCGTTATCCGCATTTGTATGAGAAAAATGATTACAATGAGGCTCCATATGCCTTTTTAACATTACTCATGAATGCCAAAACCCTAGACATCCAAAAAACTAACCCTAGGAGATTAAATGCCAAAGGTTATGTGAGCCCCTATGGGTAAGTTGGTACCTCAACTTCTTGGGGTCGTAACTTTTGCATATGACCTTCGTTTTAGGCCTGTGATGGCCCATAGGAAAAGTATTTTCGAGAAATACACATTACGTCATAAAATTCTGACTTCATCTACAGTTTGATGGTGGCGAGCCAAAAAAACACTATTTAGGGCCCCAAAACGGCCCCAGAAATACAGAAAGATGTGTTAACATGAAAACATACAAAATAAGCCAGTTGGATTAGGTGGGAGGCCACCAGTATCCACCTGGAAGATGTGTAGGGCTTTAGAAAAACCTAGAAGTATAGAACCCACAATTACAAATAAGTTAAGGAGAATGTGTTGAACTAAAAATTGTCAAGAGGATCTAG
>JASDQU010374039.1:77574-89267 GCA_032191745.1 Picea mariana | reverse complement strand
TTATGTCGATATCGTGTTGAAGGGCTCATTGTGTAAGTTTCCAAGGCATGTTCTATTGTTTCGACATTTTGTTCCATATCTCATTCTTTTATAATGCCACCGTGTTTTTCTAGGGTCCTTTACACATTCCAACACCTCGCTCGGTTTATGTGATTCCTTTACAAAACTCTCGGTCTTCCACACCGTAAATCTCTAGGTTATTCTCAGTTCGCTCGTGGTTGAAAAACCCTAAACCCTTGTAATTTTTTGTTTGTTTTGGGGTTTTTATAGTGTTGTAAACCCACGTTCCTTTAAGTATGACTTACTGTATAAATGTTGTGGTTTGTAATCTCACTGTATAAGTGATAAATCCACTGTGTAATGGAAAGTGTTTAATTCAAATTACTGATTAGTCCCATGCCCATCGTTTCGTTCAACCACAATTGTGTTTAACATGCATTGTGTACTAAATACTCTGTAAAAACACTCTTTATTGTCGAAAGGCAAGGATGTTCTTCGAAATAGGATTTAGTTCATTGATTTGAAAGCACAAAGTGTGTCTTTGTCAGGAGGACAGAGTTGTTCAGTTACTTACTAAATCCTCGTGACCAGACGATAGAGAACTAATGTAGAACCTTGTTTGATTTTAGAAATACAATTCCCAAACTCAATAATGAAGGGGCCTCTTACTTGCATGTATGGGATACCTTGTTGGTATGGGGCCGAGCCCGCATTGTTTTAAAACATTCCTTGTGCATAAAAGAACAGACTCACACAGAGTCATATCCCACTTTAACTTCTTGTTAAATTTATGTGTATTGTGTTATCATTTACCTCTATTAGAGCTCACCGTGTATTGAATAATCATTCTCTATATGATTAATTCATTACAATATGGGTTTTCCCTTGTACACTCTCTTTGGAATAATACTTGTAGAATTTTCTTAAGATTTGTTGGCTTGCCTATGTAATAAAGGGACTCTATTTAATATGATTATCTCACAGTATTTTTGGCCATATGTAAGATATTCAATCCCTCCTTCCAAGTACTATTCATATGTTTTTAAAAATTCATTTATGTGGGTATCCATTTCACTTTATTAATCCTTTCACTTTATCAATTTAATTCCTATAGGTTATCATGATTTCTGTTTTTAAATGAAATATTTTTCTTATGATTCTATGTAGCACACCCCGACCACCCACAGGCCGGGGTATTCCACCGTCAGGCCCTCCCTTGGACTTCTTTCTCTTACCGATACCTTTTAAAATAATAAGGATGCATAAAATAAAATATTTAATGACATGCACAACAATAGCCAACAATCATGCATACTCTAAAGATTCAATCATATGATAAATAAATACACAACGGAATACATTCATATACAAATAATTAATACCATAATAGATATCACTTATCTTTAGAAAGGATGACACCAACTGACTACATACCAAGGACATTCCACCCTACTGTACACATTATTGTTCCAAATCTCAATAGTAGTATCACCCTCGAGCCAGGGCTATGAATCCACAAGGATGGTTCCAGAGTGTTACTTGGCTTCCCGAACTATTCATCACTCAATATCTCATAGGATTTCCTAGCACTCACAACAATCCAAGTACCCATATCTCTTCTACCCAACCTGCACCACCCAAGAGAATGGACCTCCACCCTTCTTTGCCACATAGTCCCTCAAGCAGTCCTTATCCTTCTCTGGGCTCCAACATAGTTGGTCCAGAATATCAATGTTGCAACTCTCGTGGCTCATAGCTGTGAACAAATTTGGACACAAGCCAATGCACCTCAGACATGCAAGCCTCCATTCATGGCTAGATTTCACCAGCAACCACTATATCCAATAATACAATGTCTACTCTTCGACAGTTCATTTCCACTTCCCAAGCCAAGATGTGAACAAGGATGGATCAATGAGTGATAGGTAATGATGGGATGAATGAATTAGTGAGAAAGTGAATGAATGCATTAATGGATGAAGGAGTGAATGAGATATCATCCAACCCCTCCCAATAGTCCAGGGGTGGGTTTAAGTATTTTCTAGCGAATCAAGAACCTCCTGGTCTCCCCCAAGAAGCTCCTATAACCGACCCACTCCCTTAGACAAAAGGGTGATTAAAATAGGAAATAAACATTTATCCCCTCAAGCCCACTATCTTGTGGAATCATAGCCCCCCTATAACTCTAGTCCTTACCCGTCTAACAACCACCAATGTATTTATTATTAATAATGATCAAACATTACCTTTTTGGGGGCACATCGGCCTTTTAATAATTTTTTGGGAAATCTGGCCTCTCAGCATTGTAACAATACATTATTTAAAATGGGGTTTCAAAACCCAAGGTGTTACATCCCCTCCCCCTTATTTTGGCACTTTCCTCAGTGCATATACAAAATAGAGATCAAATTTCAAATTTTATTCAAAACATTGAGGGTACTCTGCCCACATGGAATATTCATACTCCTATGTAGCATATTTAGGACCGTAGCATGTCCAGTGAACTTTTACCATCTCTATAACTCGATTCTAGAGAATTTTTACCTTTATGTCCAATACCCGCATTGGGTGAACCTGAAAGTCTCCCTCTGTCTCTACCTGAATCAGATGCCAATCAATAACATGGTTAGTATCATGTACATATTTCTTTTGTAAATAGACATGAAATACATTATGCACATTCATGGAAGGAGGCAATGCAAGAATGTATGCAATTGGCCCTATTATGTCCAAAATATCAAATGCACCACAAAATCTGGCTGCCATCTTTGAACAACTACCCAATTTCAAAGAGATTTTCTTGGGCTTCACTTTCAAAAGCACATGCTACTCTACTTTAAATTCTCTAGCTGTCTTGTTCTTATCTGCATAAACTATATGTCTATCTTGAGCTACCTTTAAATTCTTCTTGATCTTAACTATCTGGTCTTCCATATCCTTGAACAACTCTGACCCAAGTACCACTCTATTTGTTGGGATGTCCTAGCTCATTGTATTATTACATTTCCTATCGTATAAGGCTTCAAATGGGCTCATTCTCAATGAATCTTGATACCCACTATTATATGCAAACTCAACCAAGTGTAAGTAATCTTTCCACTTAGATGGCTTATCCATCACATACATTCTCAACATATCTTCAAGTATTTAGTTGACCCTCTCTGTTTTTCCATCTGATTGGGGATGGTATGTTGTGATGAAGTCTAGATTTGTACCAAATAATTTAAACAACCCCCTCCATAAATTGGAGTTCAACTTTGTATCTTTGTCCGAGACAATTTTCCTAGGTATCCCATGCAACCTAGCTATCTCTCTCATATAAATTTATGCAATATTAGCATCTATATGTGTTGTTTTTACAGGAACAAAATGAGCAGACTTTGTTAATTTGTCAACCACCACCATGATTGAATCATGTTGTCTTGTCTTCATGGGTAATTTAGTTATGAAATCAATGGTTATCATTTCCCATTTCTTCTCTAGGATTGGTAATGGTTGCAGCAAACCCATTGGTTACCTATGCTCAACCTTCACCTTTTGACATTCCATACATCGAGTGATGTAATCAGAAACATCCTTTTCATTCCTAGACAAAAGAATTGGATTCTTATTGTTATAATCGTTTTCTAGTAACTGGGATGTCCAACATAAGGAATCTCATGCATTTCCTTCAATACTAAATTCCTTAGTTCTCTAAAACTAGAAACATAGATTATATTATTATGCATGAGTAATCCATCTTCCTTTTTTCTCATACTCCTTTATTTTTTGTTGTACATCTCCTTGTTGTAATATTTCCTTTACCTATAGGTAATGTTGATCTGTAGCAAGGCTATCTAAAATTCTTCTCTTCAAGTCTGACTGGTGCATACTAACAACAATAGCATGCATGAGATGCACTCTTATACTAAGTGCATCAACAAATTTATTCTCTTTTCCTTTGATATGCTTGATATCGAGGTCATATTCACTTAAACATTCCATCCATCTTGTTTCCCTGGAATTCAAGGTTGGTTGTTCAAAACGATACTTCAAGCCAATGTGGTTTATCCTTAATTCAAATCTCTTCCACGTGAGATAATGCCTCCACATCCTCAAGGCATGGAAAATGACATCAAGCTCCAAGTCATGTGTGGCATAGTTCCTCTCATTCTCCTTAATATTTATGGACTCATAACTAGTGACATTTCCATTTTGCATGAGGACTCCCCCAAGTCCTTCCTTACATGCATATGTACATACCACAAAACATTCATTTCGGTCAGCAATATTTAACATAGGTGCACTAGTAAGTAATTCCTTCAACATATTAAAATTATATTCACACTTAGGTGTCCATTCAAATTTAGTTCACTTATTTTGCAAAGAAGTGATGGGATGAGCAATCTTGGAGAACCCTACTATGAACCTTCTATAGTAACCAGCTAATCCCATAAAATATCTGGATTCTGACACATTTCTAGGTGTTGGTCGTCCTCTAATGTCTTTGATCTTATCTATATCTATTTCTATGCCTTTCTCTAAAATAATGTGTCCCAAGTAATGGATCTGCTTTTGATAAAAAGAACACTTACTCAGCTTGGCATACAACTAATGTTCTCTCAACACTTACAACGCCATTCTTAAATGATGTCCATGCTCCTCTTCAGATTGAAAATAGATAAGTATGTCATCCAAGAACACTATGAAAAATGTATCCAAATAATTTATAAATATGCCATTCATTAAGCACATAAAGAAAGTTGGTGCATTGGTCAGTCCAAATGGCACCACTACAAATTGATAATGCCCATATCTAGTCATAAAAGTTTTCTGATGAATCTATTCTTCCTTGATTCTTACATAATGGTATCCTGACCTCAGGTCAATCTTTGAAAATATCTTTGCTCCTCTTAGCTGATCAAAGAGGTCATCAATTATGGGTAGAGGATACTTGTTCTTTATAGTATACTTATTCATTTTTTGAAATTCAATACACAGCCTTAAGATTCCATCCTTATTCTTGACATAAAGTGCTAGTGCTCCGCAAGGTGAAACACTTGGACGTATGTACACTTTCTTCAAAAATTCCTCCAACTACATTTGTAATTCTTTTAACTTTGGTGTGCTCATTCTGTAAGGTGTTTTTGACATTAGGGTAGCTCCTGGCACTAAATCAATTGAGAAATATATATCCCTTCTCTGTGGAAACCCTGGTATTTCTTGGAATGCATCTTCAAATTCCTGTAGTACTGAGAAATCCTCAAGGCTTGGCCCTTTTGTACTTTTTGTCTCTTCCACATGAGCTGCATACAATTGACATCCTTTCCTAAAACATGTCTTCAGTTGTAAGGATGAAATCTCCCTTATAGAGATGGGTCTTGGAACTCCTTTCACAGTGCTTTTTTTTCCATCTTCATCAAGACATGTAAATGTCTATCTATGACAATCTAGGATAGCATGATGTTTGTCCAACCAATCCATTCCAATTAAAATATCATAAGACACCAATGGTATTATATTTAGATTAGCATTTGTATTCACACCATTACAACTTATGGAACATCCTCTGACCATATCATGGATTCTCATTTTGGTTCCAGTGGCTAGCTGAACCAAACTTGATTTTCCAATTTTACTTTTCTCCAAATGTAATCTATCCACTATTTTAGGATCAATGTAACAATGAATTTCTCCTGAATTAAAATAGCAACATGTTTATTTATTATCTTACCTTCCACCTCGATCATATTGGATTGGTAATCTGCTTGTCCATCATCTAAGGCTTCGTAGAATCTTCCCATATCTTTGACTATTGTATCCTCTCGGACGCCGTGCACAATATTCGCTATGTCCTTTATTTGTAGGCAATCCTTGTATAGGTGATCTTCTTTGCATCCCCAACATTGGATAGGTGGTCTTCCTCTTTTTCCCAAGCAGTCTTATTTCTTGGATTCACCCTTAAATCATACTGATCTTGATGATTTATACTAGGCTCATTCCTATTGAAAGGAGGTTTCAATCCTTTCCTCATCTGATCAGACTTATCCTTCCTCTTATCCTTCCAAGATTTTGGCAGGGATTCTCTTCCCTGTCCTTCCTCATAAAGATATTTAGCCTTCCTGATGGCCTTAGTCAAGCTCTTGGGCTCATCATACCTAATATTTTCTTTATAAAAGGTTGGAAGTCCACTCAAAAACCTTTGTATATTTACCTTTTTATTGCTTATAAACCCAACATATTTTAACAATCCCAAGAATTTATTCTTATATTCTTCCATAGTCATGCTTCCCAGCCTAATTTCAAAGAAATTCTTCATTTTCTTGTCATATAAATTCTCTGAGAGGTACTCCTTCTAGAATTACTTCTTGAACTGTTTCCAAGTGATCCTACTCTCATTAATATGTTCAACTTGATTCAGTTTATCCCACCACATTGCAGCTTTCCCATGTAAATGGTAGGTGGCAATCCTGGCCTCCAGGTTTGATGAATAGTTGGTCAACTAAAAATATCTCATGAGTCCAATAAACCATGCTTCAACGTCATCTTCCCTTTCTCCTTTACCATCAAAGGAGGGTGGCTTAATCTTCCTCATCTCTCCTTACAAACTATCCACCTCTTATCTCCTTCTTTGGTGCCTAACAGGAGACACCTCCAGACTTCTTATGTGATCTTTCAATGCATAAAAGTTTCTTTCTGATTAAGGAGGTGAGTGGTGTCTATGAGTTATGCTAGCACTTCTCAAATAACGAACTCTTCCATGATCCTCTCTTCCTTCATGAAACCTACCTTATTCCTCTTGTTTTGAGTTTAATCCCTTCTTTGTTTGCCTCTACAACCGATTTAATCTCTGTAGTACTCGAGAATTTATCTGAATTTTCTCTCTCATTAGTCTCTCATTTTCTTCTTTGTATCTTTGTACTTCTATTATCAGGCTTCTTACAGTTCCTATTAATGTTTCCTGCTCTCATTTTTCCTTGCGTCCATTGGACTCTGTCTTTGCATTACCAACTCTGGTATTTTGGCCTTCGACCTCCTTATCATGGATGGAGGCTCCCTCACCTTCTTCCATTTATTCAATACACATTTTGATATGATGTGTTTAAGCCCCTTAATTCTGCAAAATGTCCAAGGGACCATTTTGTTAGAATTATGCATATGATAAAAACAATTTGCCAAACCATGTTACAAGTCCTTTTTTTTTATTATTCTCAATTCATGAAGGACATATATGTGTCAATATGCATCATACAACACATCTGTGCTATCCTTTGGTCGATACGGAATTAAATTCTTCACAAACGCTTCTTTCAAACTACCCTCCTAGGTGACCATGACTTGAAATGGTGTCTAAATCCTTCCTTAGCACTTTTATGTCTTGAAAACAACAATTTGGTCATTATCCCTTCTTCCTTTAGTTATCAACTTCATGTGACCACGTTTATGTACCTGTCCTTAGATAAAAAAGAACTTATCTAGAGCTTTGGGACTTTGGAACCTTCAACCAGGAATAGATCAGCGGTCCTCGTCCTCTTTCACGATCCATGATAAAGGTCCAGTTTGGGACTCTGTTCTTTGGGAGTCTCAACTTTCAACCTCCTCTTTTCCCCATAGTAATATGCACCCGAATTTCTATATTAAATGCCATGCTTTCACCTCATTTCAATGGCTGTAGTCCACTTCGGGACTTCGACCTTCAGAGGTCTCAACTTCCCCTGCTTGTTTCCTCCCGAAACGCTTTTACCTGGAGTTCACAATATGCTGACCCGTTTCCTACTACAGATCAATGACTATGAATCGCTTCATCTCTTGAGGCTTTGTGAGTTTCAAACTCTCTGCCTTCACTTTCTCCTAGACTACACGATCTGTCACCACCTGGAGAAATACTAGAAGTGAACGCATGGCCCAATCAGGTGGGTGACATGTGTCATGTTCTAGATGACATTTCAATCCTCCACATTTTCAAACATTATTGATGCATATCTCACATCCCATGTGTCCATGTCATCCCAAGTGATGTCTGCAAGCCATGTCACTTCAAAATTTCAGGGTGCACATCACCTCCAGGGGACGTCATTATTCCCCACCACTTCAACTCTTTAGGATTTGGGACTTCGTACTTTGGGAGTTTCCACACTAGCACACTTCCAGTTCTCCCAAACTCTGAATTCCCAAACTGTCCAATATGTCAACATGTGTCTCCCTTATCAGACGGTCTGTATTAACCCCAAACTTCGGGACTTCGAGAGATACTCCCACAAAGATCAATAGTTCTTGTTGAATTGATAGCAATCCTCAATTACTTCAGAAGTTTATGTAATTCTTACCCTAGTACATCGCTCTACAAAACCTTCCAGAGTACTATGTCTCTGAAGTGAGAGATCTGGCGATGCATGTCCTTGTTGATGGACGATCTAGATGAACTCTGGCTTTGGGCCTTCGAGAGTTATGTCTTTTCACATCCATCTTTCTTCCGAAGTGGTTATCCGTTGGAGTGTAGGATATCCTATCACATGTCCACTTTGATCAACGGTCTAGATCTACTTTGGCTCTTCGGAGTTTCAATGTTTGATCACTAACATGTCACATCCTTTAAAGCCTTTCGATTTGCAAGGGAACGCATTGGCGGTTTGGGAGTAACCTGCCTTTTTCCCCATAATTCTTCTAATGCTGACATGTAATATCCCCAAAAATAAATTATTCTTAAATTCTGTATGCACTTAGGAATTTATTTCCATTTTTGGAAAATTCATATTTGGAAAATTATTTCAATTTATGGCAATTTCGAATTTGAAATTTGATTAATTGTAATTAATTATTGTGACTATTGGGAAAAGATTTGATTTTCCAAACCAACTTTTTGATTATGACACTTGTAAAAGACAAATATTTGTATATTTATTGTCGAAGGAAAAATGGAACAACCAGCTTGAAATCAGCTGACCATGACTCCATGAGTGGGGAACAGGCTTGAACAACCTCATGACTGAATTTTACAAGTGGAAAATGAGGAATTTGGCTATTGGCAACCCCTGAAAATCATGGATTTGTAAAGCTGTGAAAATTCCCAAAGGGGGAAAAGACCTAGGCATTAGAGGCTCTTGCATATACAACATATGGGAGGAGGTAAGACGTTTCTTAGTATGTTGAAGAAAGGCTATCACTTGCTTTTATGAGCATTGTTTCTGAGTGTGAGGCAATGAGAATTTCTAATCTAGAAGTGGACTATAGTGAAAGAGGAACATTGGATTTCACCCTCATAGATTCATGGTCAGGATAGGGGGTGAATGGAGCAAGTAGTTTGGTTGTTTTGTTCTATGGTTGGGTGGAACATGGTTGTTCTATTTGTTGTCCCAACACTTTGTTCAAATATGTATCTCTACTTATTTTTCTTGTTGAATTGTTGTGTTGATTTATAGCTGGTAGAATGAAATGAATTGTAGAATAAGCCTTTAMAATTTTATTTTTATTCATTGAGAAAAGTAAGAAAKCTACTGTGTATGTTAGCTRTTAATAAAGTTGAGTTATGTAAAGATACATGTACATAGGATATGCAATCAAGCTAAAGGAAATAGAACTATTGCTTGGAAATTATAATCGTTACCATGTATGTAAATATACATATATAAGTATAGGATTTTAACTTAAGGGACTTTGACCTGTGGTAAAAGCCAAACGGAATTATGGAAACAAGGACAAGAATAGAATTATATATATATATATATATATATATATATATATATAGATAGTTACTTCTATGGAATTTCACAACTACATTCACATCTAATTACTCATATACAGAAATATTATTGATGCTTGGACGCATGAGAAATTCAAGTAAATTTCCATCGATAAGACTATACCAAAGGCATAAAATTTACAGTTCGCTTATACCACAGTAAAGCCATAAACAATATTTTTTTCAAAGCTATATAATACATATTACAGAGACTGCTCAGATATGCAATAGTATTTGTTTGGGTTGAAGAAAAATCTATGCGTCCTTTTAAAACATAAAATAAAGAATGATCTATAGAGCTAGAGTCTTTGGATCCAAATTTTTACAGAAAGACCCTGGGTAAGAACCCGGTACCACTAGAAACTCGAATTTGAACCTTCAAAATAAAACACTAGAATCAGAACTCGAATACCTTTTTCAAGCAAAGTAATCACCTAGATTCGTTTATTGCGAATGTTTAAATCCTACAAGGGAAATATCAAGAATATCAGTACAGAGTTATAAAACAAATCAACGAAAATTAAAACATTGTAGATTTAATACATGAACTTTACTTATCTTGTGATTTGGGGATAAATTCCTTTTTCTTCCATTGGCGTCGACGAGGAAAATCATCCACAGGCTCGAAAGGGGAGGAGTGGACAAAGAATTGCCTGATGGGTACCCTCGCAAGCAAATCGTGGGTCCCATCATTAGATTATGGTAACCGAAAATTTAACCAAAACATTTCATAAGGTAAATAAACAAGAAGAACCTTATAAGATCTTAACAACTAGAATGATAAAGAGTTCGCACAATACAGTGCATGTTGAACAGAGGCATTTTATTTCCCTCTGGATGCTACCTCATTATTCTATTTATACGGAAGAAAAATAAAAATATATAAGCTTCAGGCACAAAAGTAAAGAAACAGAGGACTCAAAGCAATTGTTTAATTGAATTTAGACTTTGGAGTATTTTTACACACAGTGGAACAATTGGCTACTTCAATCCTTGTACAACTATGAGTAAGGTATTTACACTTGCAGTAACACACAAGCCACAAGCATTTTTCTTAGTATCAAAGAAAATCTACATCATTCCCAGGAAAGGGTTTACAAATCATATCGTATGATCCGAGGTCAATTTGAAGTCACAGTAAATCTTTACGGACCCAAATAACAATAAAGTTTACATAGTGTAGAGAATGTCCAACAGAGGCATCATTTCCATCTTGGAGTAAAATATGGGTTCGTGGGACACTGGTATTATAAATTCTTAGCTTATGAATTAATTGGTAAATATTACACAGACCAAAATCGAGCATAAAACAAAGTCCAAAATATATTTTTGAAAAAACCTTATAACAACAGATTACAGGAACAATAACTTCGGATGTGTAAATCTCTTCAAAGAGCCAATAGTTCAAAGTATCATCTATTAATCAAAAAGGAATATTAAAGTGCAAGTATAAGAGACCGAAAAAGTTCGATGTATTGGTCTTGCTGACGAAGACCTCACAAATGCAAAGGATAAATTAACAAAATATACAGAGAGTAATAATACACAATCACTCATACAGGACACTATGGTTAGGGTCACTGTGGAAAATCCGAGTGGGTTTGAACCATAGGATTTTTAGCATTAGGTATGGTGCGAGTAACCTCAAAAAAATATTATTAGTCTAATATTTAAGAAGAAGTCTGAGGATAGTTGCAGGATAATAGAAAAACCCAAAAAATACTAAGGGACTAACCCTGAAGCAAAAACAAATTGAACTGTGTAAGAACTACCTACAAGTTTAATAAAAATTGTGATTAGTGGGGTGGTTCACCTCAAGGGGGATATGGGGTCGAAAACTACCATGAAGTTAGAACAATCGTTTCACACGGAGTGTGCCGGAGTTACATAAAAGAATAACAAAGGAATGACCTCAACCAACAGCTGTAAGAAAACCGGTTACAAAGACAAGCATGAATACAACTAACTTTAAGAG
>JASDQU010374039.1:59516-77498 GCA_032191745.1 Picea mariana | reverse complement strand
TTCTAGAAATAACTCTTTTTCACACATAGAAACCTTGAAGAGGTTAACACGGGTAGGTTTTACAAAATGCATAGGAGCCAAAAGAAAATGAGACTTAGTTACCAAGGACCTCTAGTATCAGAGTAATGGGAAGGGAAGGTGTGGGTACGTTGGCCATGTGAAAAAATTCACTTGGCATACCCACATTGCTCACGAGAACCTAGGATCTGTACAATGGCAGAACCCTAATAAATTTCAAACCAGAGGCGTTATGACCTTACGAACAATTATGATTTCGCATTCAACCGAACCATAAACACCGTTAGTGAAAATCTGTGTCACTAAGGCAGGAGGTTCCATGTTGGAAACTAAGAAGCTCGAGTTATGACTTGTCATGTCAGATAAATTTTCAACCCCACGTAAATATGAGTATTTTGTTTTCCTTGACGTTTTCCAATTGATGTGTGCTTGTTTCTGCTAACTACCATGTTAAGGTTCAACAAAAAGAAAATTGTCAAGAATGACCATTTCATTTCAACAGTTAGAGTGCTCTTTTGTTAAGGGTATAATGGTCGATATTAGACTCATATATTGTTCATAACTCGATAACATTAAAAAATCCAGTTAGAACATATGTTAGTATACATATTGAACTCAAGAATATGATACCTTGCATGACTATAGGTACAAGTAAATAATTATGCATGCCCATATATGGAACATGGTAAGGATGGTATATCCAATAACCTTTCAACGAGTATTACATGGGTTTTAAAGTTATAGATAAAAAGGGAATAATTATTATAAAGGAATGTTTGCTGGTAAGTTAAGAAGTGCTCCCTCATTGGTTATGAAGTTGAGGTACTAAGTTTTTGGGTAAAGGTAGAATTCATCTTAGGGTGGATTTACTATAGACTTGTCAAAACCACTAGGTCACAGTTCCTTCATGGATAGAGTAAAATCTATTCTATTGAGACATTTTCTGACATATACCGAACTAATTTAATAAGCATGACATCACGAGAAGGTTATCGACCATGTTATTGGTTGCTCGTAACTACCAGTAAGTATACATCGTATTTCGTTAGCAACGATTTCATGCTTAAAATTATTAAGTATATCAGAGTAAAGAAGTATTAATGTACCTATAAAAAAAATTGTTGGTAAATTTGGGGTACATTTCATATGGTATTAGACAAAAGGTTACAACACTTGGACCTTAAACAGGGCCAAAATTTTTGTTTAGTACATACTTTTATGTTTAACGAAAAAATAACAAAAACACTTACTGTTACAAATAGAAAATTTTATTTCTCTTGTGATAATGAAAACATAGAATGAATAGGAGATCAGGCTTGAGGAGAATCCTGAGCAAGGACCTCCTAAAGATCCTAGGTAGAACAGTGAATGAATTTCAGCTACACAGCTTCTGGAAATAATGAGGAACCTCATCGTGGAGCTGCAAGTTTTCAAGGTAGACAATGAGAGACTGAAAAAGGCACACGAAGACCACCAGGAAATAAATGAAGTATTATTGCATAGCATAGTAACAAAAAAATCCCAAAAGACAATGACAAGGAAGAAGAGTTCAAAAAAAGAGCCTCCAAAACATTCTGGTTCTGAGCCAGAAAACAAGAACAATTCTTTCGAAGGCACACCATCAGCAAAAAATAAAACAACCACTGGAAGGAAGAGGAAATAGGTGGACCACCTAGAAGGGGAATCTAAGAAAATAAAATCATCCACCTTTGACGGACAATCCATGACAAGAGAGGAGGCTAGAGCATGGTTACTAGACATAAAAAAATATTTCCATATTTACAATTATTCCAACAACATGAAGGTTAGAATGGCCATCTATAACCTGAAAGGAAAGGAAAGTATATGGTGGCAGGACCTGAAGTTGGCAAGAGATTAAAAGAAAACAGATGGAATGGTTGGATTTCAAGAAATACTTTAATAAACTGTATTTATCTGAAATTTATTATGAGAGAAAGACCAAATAATTTTATGAGCTAAGATTTGGTCAAATGACTATGGATGACCTAATAAACAAATTCCTTGAATTATTAAGATTTGTTCCTTATATCCGAGAATACAAAGTAAAAATCCAGTGATTCCTAAGTTGCTTACCACATTCCTATAAGGAAAAATCGAGTTTGACAACCCCATGTACTTAAACAAAGTTTTTAGAAAGGCCCAAATGTGTAACGATCAATACAAACAATGGTTTGAACTTCCTAAGGTTTGGAAAGACAAGAAATAGGACTGAATGAACAACGGAAGAAGGGCTATCAACCAACCCCTTTCCGGAATGCAACAAAGAATTTCCCCCAAAAATATTCCCACTCCAATAACCAGAACACCCAACAGGGAGGTAGACCAATTTATCTAGGAACCAAGAAGTTTGGGGACAACCCTAGAGAACCATTAAAGTGTTGGGAATGTGGATAACCTCACTTAAGGAGGAAATGTACATGTCTAACTTCTACAACAAGGACCATAGTTCACAACCTGGAAGAGGCCTCTATAGTGGGAGATGTGGGCAGAAGCGTAGATAGGATCAATGCAGTCATGGATGGTTGTCAAGCTGATCACCAGTCCACTGTAGTGAACATTGAAGGTAAAGTTAATAATAATCGTGTTTCTGTTTTAATTGATCCGGGAGCTACTTTGAGTTATGTTTCTCCTGGTGTAGTGGATTCAAATAAACTTAAGAATGTAAGGGACACAAAGTCTTGGCTTCTACAATTAGCAACAAGAACAAAAAGAAAAGTAACAAATTTCATTTTTTATTGTGAGTTCAATTTACATGGTCAAAACACAAAGATAAATCTTAATATTCTACCATTAGGGTCTAACGATATAATTATTGGAATGGACTGGTTAGAGAAGCATAAATAAATTTTGGATTGTTATGAAAAATCACTCACTTACAGAGACAAAAACAACATTGTTACGACAGTACAAGGCATATGAAAACTAGTCTCAGTTAGGAATATTTCAGCAATTCAGTTTAAGAAGTGCATGAGTAAAGGTTGTTAGATTTATGTTATCGAAGTGACAAATCTGTTGGAAAAAGAAAATAAAACTAGCCTAGAATATTTTGTCATCTTACATGAATTTAGATATTTGTTTGTAGATGAAATACCTAGACTTCCCCCAAGAAGAGAGATAGACTTCTCTATTGATCCACTGCCTGGATCAGCCCCTATATCTAAGGCACCCTACAGAACGAGTTTACCCGAATTAACAGAGTTAAAAACTCAACTACAAGAACTATTGGACAAGGAATACATCAGACAAAGTGTCTCACCGTGGGGAGCACTAGTCTTTTTTGTTAAAAAGAAAGACATAACCCTAATATTATGCATTGATTATAGACAATTAAACAAAATGACTGTTAAGAACAAATATCCCCTACCCAGAATCAATAATTTGTTTGATCATGTGGGAGGGGAAAAGAATTTTTCTAAGTTGGATTTAAGATATGGTTATCACCGGGTCAAAATAAAGGATGAAGACATAAGTAAAACAACGTTTAGAATGAGATATGGACATTATGAATTTGTGTTTATACCATTTGGTCTCACTAACGAACCAACAACATTTATGTGTTTAATGAACAACATTTTTATTTAGTATATGGATAAGTTTGTTTTGGTATTTATTGACAACATCCTAGTGTATTAAAAAATGGAAGAAGAACATGAAGAACATTTAAGGATAGTATTGCAAACTTTAAGAAAGCACAAGCTGTATGAAAAATTTGACAAATGTGACTTTTATCAAAAGAAAATACAGTACTTAGGACATGTAATATCTGAAGAGGGTATTGCAGTCAAACCAGAGAAAATAAGAGCCATCATGGAATGGCCTATCCCTAAGGATGTAGCGGATATCCGGTCATTCACGACAATCACCGGGTACTACCATAGATTTATAGAAGGATTCTCTAAGATTGAATACCCTATCACATCCCTACAGAAAAAGGGAACCAAGTTTAATTGGTCACAGAAATGTCAAGATAGTTTTAATAAGTTAAAACAATTGTTAAAAACCACACCCATGTTAAGGGTAGCAGACCTAGATAAAGACTTCACAGTCTGCATGGATGTGAGAAAATAAGGTTTGGGAGGTGTCCTAACTCAATAAGGGCACGTTATTTGTTATGAGTCATGAAAACTAAAGGAGCATGAATGAAACTATGTCACTCACGACTTGGAATTAGCAGCTATAATCCATGCGTTAAAAATGTGGCGACACTATATAATGGGAAAAACAATTATGCTGCTAACTGATAACACTCATATGAAATTATTGTTTAGTCAACCAGATATTAATGTAAGGCAAGCAAGATGGTTAGCCTTCTTGAGCGAATTTGATTTCGAGGTAAGACACATCAAGGGTAAGGAAAACAAAGTGGTAGGTGCCTTAAGTAGAAGAATTCATGGGCTGGTTGAGGAAAACATTAGCAGGGAAGAAAGAGACATTGAGCAAAGGATAAAGGCTACAAGTAATAATGATGAAAAATACATTAAAACAATGTCAGATTTACAAAACAATGAAGAAAATTTAGACAAAATAGAGCCGAGTTTGGACAGAAATGGTCTACTAAGATTCAAAAATAGGCTATACATACCGGATTCTGTTGAATTAAAGATAACAATTTTGGACGAAGTTCACAAGAAGCAATATTCTGGTCATCCAGGATACCAGAAAATGGTAACAACATTGAGGAAGTTGTTTTATTGGCCTAATATGAAAGGTGAGACAGTAGAATACTTATCTAAGTGCCTAGATTGTCAATAGGTGAAGGTTAAACACCAACACCCACACGGCCTGTTACAACCCCTACCTGTAGCAGAATGGAAGTGGGAGACTATATCACTGGATTTCCTAAAACTCAAAAAATAAATGATTCAATTATGGTAGTAATTGATAAGATTAGGAATTATGCACATTTTATTCATGTGAAGTCTACTTATAAAGCTATTAACATTGCTAAAATATTTATGAAGGAAATTTTTAGACTGCATGGTATTCCTAAAATGGTAATTTCAGATAGAGATGTCAAATTTACATCTACATTTTGGAAAGAATTGTTTGCAAGTTTGAATACTAACTTGAATTTCAGCACCAGCTACCATCCACAAACGGATGTGAAGACTGAACGAACGAACCAAATTGTGGAAGAAATGCTACGAATGTACGTAACGACAAAACCAACTAAGTGGGAGGAATACATGCACTTGGTGGAATTTGTAAACAATAATGGTTATCAGACATCGGCTAAGATGAGCCCCTTTGAGGTACTCTACGGAAGAAATGCCCCAGGAAATGGAGATTACGGTAAGAAAAGTACAATAGAATTTAAAGGAGGCATAGGACAGATAGAAAAGTTACGCAGATATGAAAAGAAGACACCAGGAATTTCAAGTTGGAGATCATGTGTATTTAAAAGTCAAAGAAAGAAGAAGTTCATTAAAGATAGTAAATTGTTCAAAGTTGGCAACCAAGTTTTTTGGCCCCTTCAAGATCTTAGCTCGAATTGGATCCATGGCATATCAACTTGCACTTCTGACAAATTTGAGAGTTCATAATGTATTTCATGTTTCTTTGTTAGAAAATATGTTAATGATCCTACTCACATGATCGATTGGAACATGGTGCAGGTGGAACCAGAAGACGAGTTTTAAGCGGAGCCTCTGTGCATTCTAGACAAGAGAGCAACAATGCTACAGAACAGAGTTGTCGCCCAGGTAAAAGTGCAATAGAAGCACTTTTGTCCTGAGCAAGCCACTTGGGAATTGGAGGAAGATTTGAAAAAATATTATCCAACCCTGTTCAGAGAAAGGAACAAATAATGAGGGAATGAACATTGAGGACAGTGTTGTACTGAAAGGGGAGAGGATGTAATATCCCCAAAAATAAATTATTATTAAATTCTATATGCACTTAGGAATTTATTTCCGTTTTTTGGGAAATTCGTATTTGGAAAATTATTTCCATTTATGGAAATTCCGAATTTGAAATTTGATTTATTGTAATTAATTATTGTGATTGTTGGGAAAAGATTTGATTTTCCCAACCAACGTTTTGATTATGACACTTGTAAAAGAAAAATGTTTTTATATTTATTGTTGAATGACAAATGGAACAACCAACTTGAAATTAGCTGACCATGACTCCATGAGTGGAGAACAGGCTTGAACAGGCCCGAAAGGGGAGGAAAATTATCCATGGGAACGAAAGGGGAGGAGTGGACCAAGAATTGCATGATGGGTACCCTCGCAAGAAAATCAAGGGTCCCATCATTATATTATGGTAACCGAAAATTTAACCAAAACATTTCAGAAGGTAAATAAACAAGAAGAACCCTTTAAGATCTTAACAACCAGTATGACAAAGAGTTTGTATAATACAATGCATGTCGAATAGAGGTGTTTTATTTCCCTCTGGATGCTACCTCATTATTCTATTTATACGGAAGAAAAATGAAAATATATAAGATTTAGGAACAAAATTACATAAATAGAGGACTCAAAGCAAATGTTTAATTGAATTTAGACTTTGGAGTATTTTTACACACAGTGGAACAATTGGCTGCTTCACTCCCTGTACAAGTATGAGTAAGGTATTTACACTTGGAGTAACACACGAGCGACAAGAATTTTTCTTAGAATCAAAGAAAATCTACAACATTCCCAGGAAAGGGTTTACGACTCATATCATATGATTAGAGGTTGAATTGAAGTCACTGTAAATCTTTACGAACCCAAAGAACAATAAAGTTTACGCAATGTAGAGCATGTCCCACAAAGGAATTATTGTCATCTTGGAATCAAATATGGGGTCTCGGGGCACTGGTATCATAAATTATTAGCTTACGAATTAATTGGTAAAGATTACATAGACCAAAACCAAGCATAAAACAGAGTCTAAAATATATTTTTGAACCAACCTTCTAACCACATATTATAGGAATAGTAACTTCGGAAGTGTAAAGCTCTTCAAGGAGCCAATAGCTTGAAGGCTCATCTCTTAATCAAACAAGAATATTAAAGTGCAAGTATAACAGACTGAGAAAGGTCAAGCTCCTGATCTTGCCGACAAAGACCTCACAAGTGCAAAGGATAAATTAACAGAATATACAGAGAGTAATAATACACAGTCACTCATACAAGACACTATGGCTATGGTGACTGTGGAAAATCCAAGCAGATTTCAACCACAGGATTTTTGGTGTTAGGTATTCCGCAAGTAACCTCACACAAAGATTATCAGTCTAATATTTAAGAAGAAGTCTAAGGATAGTTGCAGGCCAACAAAAAAACTCCAACAATACTAATGGACTAACCCTGAAGCAAAAAAAAATTGAACTGTGTAAGAACTACCTGCAAGTTTAATAAAAATTGTGAGTAGTGGGGTGGTTGGCCTCAGGGGAAATATAGGGTCGAAAACCACCACAAAGTTAGAACAATCATTTTACACAGAGCATGGTGCAATTAAATACAATAATAACAAAGGAATGACCTCAACCAACAACCATAAGAAAACCGGTTATAGAGACAAGAATGAATACAAATTAGTTTAAATGATTGAATCGTTGTAGAAATTACCCAGTAAAGGAGGAGAACAAGAAAATCATGCATCCATCTTCTTGTGTTACGCAGGAAAGGCACCTTTTTGGACATCACTCTTTTCCACATAGAGAAACCTTGCAGAGGTTAACACGTGTAGGTTTTACAAAAAGCATAGGCGCCAAAAGAAAATGAGACTTAGTTACCAAGGACCTCTCGTATCAGAGTAATGGAAAGGGAAGGTGCAGGTACACTATCCATGTGAAAAAATGTGCCTCACATAACCCCATTGGTCACGATAATCTAGGATCTGTACAATGGAAAAACCCTAATAACTTTCAAACCAGAGGCATTATGGCCTTATGGACAAGTCTAATTTCGCATTCAACCAAACCATAAATACCATTAGTGAAAATATGTGTCACTAAGAAGGGAGGTTCCATGTTGGATAGTAAGAAACTTTGGTTATGACTTGTCATGCGAGCTGATTTTTAAACCCCACGTAAATATGACTATTTCGTTTTCCCTGTCACTTTCCAATTGATGTGTGCTAGTTTCCGCTAACTACCACGTTAAGGTTCAACGAAAAGAAAACCTTCAAGAATGACCATTTCATTTCAATAGTTAGAGTGCACTTTTGGTAAGTGTATAATGTTTGAGATTAGACCCGTGTATTTTTCATAACTTGATAACGTTAAAAGCTCTGGTTAGAACATATGTTAGTATACATATTGAACTCAAGAGTACGATACCTTGCATGACTATAGGTATAGGTAAATAATTATACATGCCCATATATGGAACATGGTAACGATGGTGTATCCAATAACCTTCCAACGAGTATTACATGGGTTTTAAAGTTTTAGATAAAAAGGGAATAATTATTACAAGGGATGTTTGGTGGTAAGTTAAGAAGTGCTCCCTCATTGGTTATGAAGTAGAGGTACTAAGTTTTTGGGTAAAGGTAGAATCCATGTTAGGGTGGATTTACTATAGACTTGTCAAAACCACCAGGTCACAGTTCCTTCATGGATAGAGTAAACTCTATTAAGTTGAGACATTTTGTGACATATACCAACCTAATTTAATAAGCATGACTTCATGAGAAGGTTATCAACCATGTTATTTGTCCCTCATAACTACTAGTAAGTATACGTTGTATTTTGATAGCAACAATTTCATGATTAAAATGATTAAGTATATCATAGTAAACAAGTATTAATGCACCTATAAGAAAAAACCATTTTTTGGTAAATTTGGGGTACATTACATGACACATAACCCCTTGGTGAAACCGTGGTTTGGGTTGTGGGACCGCCTTGGGGAATTAAATCCCATGAAACTTGGGTCCCTGCAATGCCATTTGGTCGTCGATCTCTCTCCAATGAGATATTATGGTTGTTACTTAACCCTTGCTTCGCTTTCATTGGATGACCCTTGTTCACCTACCCTTCAATCCAGCAATCCTGGATCTCTCTTGATCCCACAGTGGTGATCTCTCTCAAATTTGAGGGAGACAGTCATGATCCTTCGAACCTTACAAAGGATCTTTGATGCTCTAACTTCTGCGTACATTCTGTAACACCATTCCTCCTGACATTTTCAACTTCACGATCAGAATTCAATCTCAACCACGAGACTTTGACCAACAGACCCGACCCATACCAGCCCGATGTTTCAACCAGAAGCTCTGATACCAATCTGTAGCACACCTCACCCACCCAGAGGCCATGGTACACCACCTTCAATCCCTCCCTTGGACTTCTTTATCTTACTGATACCTTTTAAAATAATAAGAACGCATAAAAGAAAAGATTTAATGACATGCACAAGAATAGCCAACAAGCATGCATACTCTAAACATTCAATCATATGATAAATAAATACATAGTGGAATACATTCATATACAGATAATTAATACCATAACAAAGAGCACTTATCTTTATAAAAGATGACACCAACTGGTTCCAGATCAAGGACGTTCCACCCAACTGTAGACACTATTGTTCCAAATCTCAACAACAGTGTCACCTCAGAGCCAAGTCTATGAAACCACAAGGACGATTCCAAAGTGTCACTTGGATTCCCAACCCAGTCAGCACTTAATCTCTCATATTCTTTCCCAACACTCACAAAAATACAAGTACCCAGCTCTCTTCTACCCAGCCTTCACCACCCATGAGAATGGACCTCCACCCTTCTCTACCACATAGTCCCTTAGGAAATCCTTCTCCTTCTCTGGGCTCCAATGCAGCTAGTCCATAATATCAATGATGGAATGCTTAGGACTCATAGCTATGAACAAATATGCACACAAGCCAACACAGATAAGGCATGAAGGCCTCAAATCATGGCTGGATTGCACCAGCGACCACTACAGCCAAAAATACCATGGCTAGTGTTCATCAATTCATTTCCCTTTCCCAATCCAAGACATGAATGAGGATGGATCAATGAGTGATAGGTAAGCACATGATGAATGAATGAGTGAGAAAGTGAATGGACGCATGAATAGATGAAGGATTGAATGAGCAAATGAGTGAACAAGCTATAAACCAACCCCTCACAACAGTCCAGGGGTGGTTTTAAGTATTTCATGGGGAATCAAGAACCTCTTGTTCTCCCCCAAGAAGTTTACATAACCAACCCACTCCCTTAGAAAAAAGGGTGATTAAAATAGGAAATAAAAATTCATCCCCTCAAGCCCCCTCTCTTATGGAATCATGGCCACCCTATACCTCTAGTCCTTGTCCGTCTAGAAGCCAACAATGTATTTATTATTAATAATGATCAAACATTACATTTTTTTGGGCACACTAGCCTTTCAATAATTGTTTGGGCATTCTATCCTCTCAGCATTGTAACAATACATTATTTAAAATGGGGGTTCAAAACCCCGCGTGTTACATTATGTTTGTGCAATATGTTAATATTTCACAAGTACAAACACTGAAGATGGGTCCCTTTTGTCTTGCGAGGGAGCCCATCAGGTGAACAACTCACCCAATTCCCTCCTCTGTCTTGGATTGGTCTCTTCGCAAGATGGGGAGGATGCAACTTTCAGCTTCGAAACCCAAGTTAAGTAATTTAAATTTTTTACTCTATTGCAATTTTAGTAATTTCATACTTTAATAATGTACTAAATATCATTTTTTTGTTTGTTACAGGTTTTTCACGTGCCCCATACACTTGGCGAGGCTCTCCACCTGTCCGTAAAAGGTATTTGGGTTCCATCTTCTTCCACCAGTCCTTGCGAGAATTTGTGGACAATTTCATGTGGTTCGTTTTACATTTAATTTTACTTAGGTAGAGATTTCTATTTTTTAGAAACACAAAGGTTATGGAACTCTTGGGTCCTATGGTACCCCAACTGCAATGTTTGGATAAATACCTATTGAATATAATAGTTACTTTTTGCAAGATATTGTGAAGTCTATTGTATCCACAATCTTTCTGAGTAATAGATGTAAATAAAGAATGTACTTGGACTTTTATTCTTGCCACCTATTCTCACCATGATAGTAGTATATTAACAATACAGTCTGATTTCTTTAATTTCTCCAGTATTCAATTATATACAGATTCAAACATAAATCAAAATATATAATCTCAATGGCCAATAGGCATATACACATAGTTTTCTATTTATTTCTATATGAATACCTATATATATAGCCAAATGTGTGTGTATATATATATATATATATATATATATATATATATCACAATCATATTTTATATACACATTATTAGGAATATCATTATATTGTAGCAAGCCATAAAATATAACATCAATAATGAAATTCATAGCTGAGATACATATTTGAATAAGATGATGTTGGAAACAAAAGGAATAACCATGTTCCACCCAACCGTATAATAGAACAACCACAATTAGTTGTCCTGATCACACCCTAGCCTGAACATGAGTCCATAAAGGAGAACCTAAATTATCCTCCTCATCTATAGTCAACATCCACAGGTCAGAATATTCCTTGCCTCACACTACAATTGCTCATAACAGCAACCAATTCTCAATTCTTTCCCCAACATACTAAGCAGTGCCTTGCCTCCCACATATGTTGTATATAATCTTCTGCCTAGGTCTTTCATTCGTTTCCCTCCTTGGGGAAATTCACAGTTTTATAAATACCTAATTTTTAGGGGCTTTCAGTGGTCGAATTCAAATTATTCCACTTGTAAAAATCATCCCTGAGGTAACTCATACATGTTCTCCACTCATGGAGTCATGGTCAACTATTTTGAACCTAGATGTTCCATTTGTCTTGCAGCATTAATTTTATTAAAATTTGTCTCATACATGTGTCAAATAAAAGAGGATAGTTGGGAAAGCCAAATATTTTCACAACAGTCATCAAATAATTAATTACATAAAAAAGAATTCCAAATTGGGATTTTCCATAAATGGCAAATAATTTCCAAGTACGAATTTTCCAAAAACATAAATTTATGTCAAAATTCAACATAGAATTATTTTTTTCTAATTTTTGAGGATGTTACATAATGATTACCTAGTTCAACAGATCCATAATGTCATGAGGGCGGACTGAGACAGTTGCTCACAAAGATTCTAAGGGGCGGTAAATAAGGTTGAGTCCTTATTCCTTAAAATCCCTTATTTTCTCATAAGGTCGATCAAGTGGATTGTTTATTCCAAAGGTCATACAAACTTCCAAAACCAGTCAAATGTGAATGGCACCCTTGGAGCATGGAGGTGCGTCTTGAAGGGAACATTGCATAATTAAAAACTTGAGTCACTAAATCTAAGTGGCCTAGAAAACATTGATATGATTAGACCTTGTTGGAATAAAATAATTAATTAAACAGTAAAATATTAATTATAAATCCCAACAAAAGTATAAGCCTAAGTATAAGACTAAGCCTAAGTCTAATTTTAATTAAGAGACTAATTAAAAATATTAAATAAATTAAAAGAATTGAGATAAATCAAATTCTAGGAAAAAATGAGCAAAATCTAAAGATTGGATAAAATGCACATGTGTGCATGGAATTAATAAATTGGATTTTTAAAATAGAAGAAATAATAATAAGAGATAATAGGTGTACACATAGAATGGTATATAGAGTCAAGCTACTACTAGTATACCTAGAAAAATACTCATAATCCAACTCTAACTAAGATCTAGTTAGGAGACACTCATTAAATGAAAATTGGGGAACAAATAGACATTTAAGAGAGAAAATATGAAAACATTGGGGATATGAGAAGGAAATTGACTTTTAAATAAAATAAAAGTGGTAATTACTTTTGCAACTTGGGAAGAGTTTGACAAGTGTGTGGGTGAATAATTCAAATCAAATTAATAAAAAAGATAATTAATTGTGCATGAGGACATGTGTCATTGGATATTTTTTTTTTAGATAAAAAGAGGTAGAAAAGTGAAGGGTTCACTTTTCTTTATATTGTTATGCTGCCAAATTTCTGATTGTGTTATTCTTGTGAGAGTTGGAACTCCAAGCTTGTTACAATTGTGGAAGTTCTTCCTTGCGAGGAAATCTTGGAAGCTATTTTGTTCTGGTTTTTGTGATTGGCCCCTTTATGGCTCGAGGGAATAAGGCGGAAGAAGAGTACCCCTAATATTGCTTGGGAGGTATTAGTGAATTTATTGGATTGGAAAGAGGGAGGAAGCACATGCCACAAATATCTTCTACAGTCAGAGATCCTCCAGAAGTTTCAACGAATCCATTAACGGTATTTCATTGTTTACGATATTACATATTTAATAATATTCTAGTATCATGTAATCCTGGCTTGATAAATTATTGGAAATGATGAACCTTTAGTAATAGAAATAGAATTTGTTACTGTGTATAGATACATTCATGCTAATTGGTAATTGATTGAACTATGGATAATTATCCACATTTTAAATGGATATAGACCTCAAATTTAATTGATGCTTGTTCTCTATTTTCAAAATCATTACCCAAGATTATTGACAATTATGAATACATTTATGTACTTTGAGATATTATAATTTCCTTATTTTGTTGAATGATATTAGCGAGATGTGTGTTGCGAATCTTAATATATACAGAAAATTTTCTTTTTAAAACTAAATCTAATTTTATATCTATGCGAGATAAGTGGGTGAAATTAAACAAAGAAGAATTTTGAATGGTTCGTTACCCTGATCCAATAACTGAACAAGAAGAATTCTTATTACACTTCAGTAAATTGTTCCTAAAATTTTGTATTTACTCTCCTTTAGGTTAATTGAATACTCATCCCTCGGAAGAAGGCTAACAAGATTTATTCGTCTTAGTTCGTTATAGAAGATAAGCCTTGCATTTGGCTTTCACATAAACTTTGGAAAGTCACCAAAAGTATCTCTACTGGTTTTTGCAGCTAATGGATATATAATCAATGAAGAATTCTGTGACGGATTTCATAATGCACTTTATATCTTAAATGATATGATTACGCAAGTGTTATATCCTTGTTTTGAGGCGAAAATATTTATCTAAATAAGGCAATATCATGGGATCTCTATTAAGTTAATAAATCAGGATAGAAGTCGTGGGAACACGACCAAATTTACAGGACACAAAATTTAATTAAGAAAAATTAATTAATTAATTCGTATAAGGAATAACGGAGCCAAAAATTTTAATATTATCCCACAGTTTCACTCAATTGTGGACTTTGAGAAGCGTCATTAATATTTCGAACTTATACCCTTAGTTCTACGCAAAATTAACATCGCCCAGGTCACTAGTTAAACTTTAGGTACTACAATCTTTCGAGTTCTCTTGTTTTGTGAAAATTAATCCTCCAAACACCTGTTGACTAAAATGCAGGAGATTTTAGTGCCATAACCCTTCAGATTTTCTTACTCCTGGATGTCGTAAGTATGAGGTTTCTTTTGGCTATTTAAAACAGTCGGCTTTACATACCAAAAATTTTACCTTTAATTTTTCTCATCCAATTCTATGAGAGTAGTCAGACAATTTCCTTGGGTTAGTGAAAAACAACTAAGAGTGGAAGTATGCATGCGATCTTTAGAATCTAATTCATAAGAAGTAGAACCTCGGTGTATTTTCCACCTATCTTATGTCCAACACGCGTTCAAGCATCTTTATTTCTATTGCCACCCCTTAACCGTTCACACCCAGATATAGTATACAATGCCTCTAGTGATATCATTATTGAAGTACACATCTTTCAACTCGAGTAGGACTCCAAGTTAGAACAACTGTGTGCATGCCAATATGTGGTTAGAAGGGAATTTAATGTGTTAACTAATAGCGATGACTATGTAATAATAAGTTAAATCAAATTATGTGTGCTTAGCGTCATCCTTCTGTTGATTAGGATTTCAATTATTAATACTTGATTTAATTCTCATTGTAGCTTTAGCCTCGAATTAACTTTTAAGTTACCTTATAACTTAATAGAGTACGTGCACCCTTTCGCTCTCGGCTTTTATAAAATTTCTACAGGTGGCTATCATTGTGATGAATTTAAGGCACAACCCGTGATTTATTGAGTGGTTTCTCTTTGGATTTAAACTGCTAATAATCATCACCCCAACATCTATTTCATTTGGGCTAGTTATTAATACGTTAAGTAAACAAGTAATTAAATCATTCTTATAAGTTATACAATTGGAAGTGTATGGAGTTGACTATTGTTAGATTTTGGACGTCGTAACTATGGCACACTTCATAATCAATAAGTGTTGATCCATTATCCATGTGAGGGACGTGTACTCGTAATTATTATGGAGATGTGAAATCTAAGTGTATAACTAGAATTTTTACCCTCGAGTATATAATAGCTCGACATGGAAATTATTTCCTTATGTGACTGAAATATCTAATAGATAGATGTGGTTAAATGTGGGAACTTGTTCTTTTAATAATAAAATAGTTGAATGTGATGTCAACTTGAAGACTTCAATTACCACTATATATATAATTACTTATTATATATATAATTTTGCGTTAGAGAGATTAAATATATAAGATTAATTTAATAGAAATTAGTTATGTAATTATAAAATGGGTGAAGATGATGAATATATATTGGTAGTGTAAATCACATATAATTCATGTTGCTAAATTAATAATTGGCATGTCACAAATATGTGTGAATATTATAGTACTAAGGATCCTTATATTATAAATATTATCTAGTACACTTATAATGAGCATATGATCCTAATTAATAATTAATGATTTAAAAGGCATTATCTTTGAAATAAAAATAAAAATAAAACTATGTATATAATAATAAACAAATAAATAGATTCTTTTTCTAGTAACAAAATGGGATCTTACAAATTAGTATGTGTATTGTGTGAAAAATTTAGGAATTTATGGCTAGAGAATTTAATGTGTGAATTCATCGCATGTGTGTTAAGTGAAATTTCTTATTGTGCTCGAGATAAATGTTATAAGATGTTCTTGTTCAATACACRTGAATATTGCATAAATGGTTGTTTAATTGTAGAAGACTATACTATGTGCTTAAAGAACTTACGATGAGTATTTTTGATGATCTAGTCATGAAATTTGAAGTAGGATTATGGTTAAGGGAACTAGATATCTCCTTGTTCTTCAGAACAGTCACTAGTCCTGAGACCTTAAATGGTCAAAATCAATTGGATGAATTCTGTACTTGAGTATTGAATATGTGTCTTGGAGGTCCTTGTTGAGGAAACAGTATGAGGAACTTTACTCAAGCATTTTCATAATTTTCCGGGCTAAGGAAATATAGTTGGGAATGTTACCATGGGTTTATAGCCTTAAAATAAAAGAAACAATCACTTCATCCATAGGTATTAAGTACGAGGGACCAATGCTATTTTTATATATATTGTATGTAACTGTGAAAAAGAAATAAACGAAGCAAGAAATTTCATGAGTATGTACATGGATACTAGACAAGGACAAAAGAAAAATCTGAACCAAATCATCAAAATACACATGTGAGACTAAAATCAGAAATCTGATTTCTATATTGATTTCATTATGAGATACAAACATGAATTATCTTTACAAACCCCTGCGAGGGTAGGGACCAAAGTTATATTTAGAAGCCTATGATGGGAACCATACAAAAAGACTCTGACACCAAAAGAAAACTGAAGCTAAAGATCTGGACCAACTTGCCACAAAATGATGTCACTTGACTTTGCAAAATATTCTTTATCAATCATGAAATTTAATTCATAAACAAACAAGAACACATAGATTTCCAAATATAAATCATACACCTTTAAAGACAAGATGCTAAAAAATATGATTCAGTTTTGAATCTTTCTTCCTTCAATAAGACCATGTTGTCATCATGATGGTTAATCCTTCTATTAAACTCACAATGAGTGAAGAATGGAAGTATCTCACAAGTATAGAGAAAACATTATAGAAGAAGTTCTCCTTTTATTTTCTCTTACTCCCATGTCTCTTAATTTCATTGAGCTTTTATTCTTTTCCAATAAGTTATGGTAGTTAAACTACCTTTATTTTGTTAGGATTAATTAGATTAACTAATTAGTTGAGAAAAATAATTAATAATATATAAATAAGGGTCTATTTATATAATAACTCAATAGGTGGGTGTAACATACCCAACCACCCACAAGCCGGAGTACGCTACCTTCAATCCCTCCCTTGGACTTCTTTCTCTTACCGATACCTTTTTAAAATTTAAGGACGCATAAAAGAAAAGACTTTAATGACATGCACAACAGTAGTCAGCAAGCATGCATAGTCTAAAGATTCAATTAAACGATAATTAAATATACAACAGAAATACATTCATCACTTATCTTTATGAAAGATGACACCAATTGGCTGCAGACCAAGGACGTTCCACTCAACTGTAGACACTATTGTTCCAAAACTCAACAATAGCGTCTCCCCCGAGCCAGGGCTATGAATCCACAAGGAGGGTTCCAGAGTGTTAATTCGCTTACCAAAACAGTCAACACCCAAGGTCTAACAAGATTCCCAACTCTCACAACAATCAAAGTACCTAGCTCTCTTCTACCCATCTTGCACCACCCGAGAGAATGGACCTCCACCCTTCTCTTCCATGCAGTCCCTCAAGCATTCCTTGTCCTTATTCAGCCTCCAGCGCAACTGGTCTAGAATCTCAATGATGGAACTCTTAGGACTCACAGCTATGAGCAACGCTGGACACAGTCCAATGCATCTCAGACATGCAGGCCTCAAGTCAAAGCTGGATCACACCAGTGACCACTACAACCCACGATACCGTGGTTAATTCTTCAGTAGTTTGGTTCCCTTTCCCAAACCAAGACACGAATGAGGATGGATAAATAAATGGGTAAGTGGGTGCATGAAAATGCGTGAGGGAAATGAATGAACGTATAGGAAATCAGTGAACAAGCCATCAATCTAACCCTC
>JASDQU010374039.1:31473-49786 GCA_032191745.1 Picea mariana | reverse complement strand
TCATTTTTCTATTTGTTACAGGTTTGTCACATGCCCCATACACTTGGTGAGGCACTTCACTTGTCTATAAAAGGTATTTGGGTTCCATCTTCTTCCACCGATCCTTGCGAGAATTTGTGGACAATTTCATGTGGTTCATTTTACATTTAATTTTACTTAGGTAGAGAGTTCTATTTTTTAGAAACACAAAGGTTATGGAACTCTTGGGTCCTATGGTACCCCAACTGCAATGTTTGGATAAATACCTATTGAATATAATAGTTACTTTTTGCAAGACATTATGAAGTCTATTGTATTCACAATCTTTCTAAATAATAGATGTAAATAAAGAATGTACTTGGACTTTTATTCTTGCCACCTATTCTCACCATGATAGTAGTATATTAAGAATACAGTCTGATTTATTTAATTTCTCTAGTATTCAATTATGTACAGATTCAAACATAAATCAAAATATATAATCTCAATGGCCAATAGACATATACACGTAGTTTTCTATTTATTTCTATATGAATACCTATATATATAGCCAAATGTATATATATATCACAATCATATTTCAGATAGACATTATTAGGAATATTATTATATTGTAGCAAGCCATAAAATGTAACATCAATAATGAAATTCATAGATGAGATACATATGTGAATAAGATGATGTTGGAAGAAAAAGGAACAACCATGTTCCACCCAACCGTAGAACAGAACAACCACAATTACTTGTCTCGATCACACCCTAGCCTGAACATGAGTCGATAATGGAGAACCTGAATTATCCTCCTCAGCTATAGTCAACATCAATAGGTCAGAATATTCCTTGCTTCACAGTGAAACTGCTCATAACAACAACCAATTCTCAATTCTTTCCCCAACATACTAAGAAGTGTCCTGCCTCCCACATATGTTGTATATAATCTTGTCCCTAGGTCTTTCATTCCTTTCCCTCCTTGGGGAAATTCACAGTTTTATAAATACCTAATTTTTAGGGGTTGGTAGTGGTCGAATTCAAATTCTTCCACTCGTAAAAATAATTCCTGAGGTAACTCATGCATGTTCCCCACTCATGGAGTCATGGTCAATTATTTTTAACCTAGATGTTCCATTTGTCTTGCAGCATTAATTTTATTAAAATTTTGTCTCATCAATGTGTCAAATAAAGAGGATAGTTGGGAAAGCCAAATATTTTCACAATAGTCATCAAATAATTAATTACATGATAAAAAATTCCAAATTGGGATTTTCCATAAATGGCAAATAATTTCCAAATACGAATTTTCCAAAAACAGAAATTTATGTCAAAATTCAACATAGAATTATTTTTTTCTAATTTTTGAGAATGTTACATAACGATTACCTAGTTCAAAATATCCATGATGTCATGAAAGCAGACTGAGACAGCCGCTCACAAAGATTCTAAGGGGCGGTAAATAAGGTTGAGTCCTTATTCCTTAAAATCCCTTATTTTCTCGCAAGGTCGACCGAGTGGATTCTTTATTCCAAGGGTCCTACAAACTTCCAAAACTTGTCAAATGTGAGTGGCACCCTTGGAGCATGGAGGTGTGTCTTGAAGGGAACGTCGCATAATTAAAAACTTGAGTCACTAAATCTAAGTGGCCTAGAAAACATTGAAATGATTAGACCTTGTTGGAATAAAATAATTAATTAAATAGTAAAATATTAATTATAAATCCCAACAAAAATATAATCCTAAGTATAAGACTAAGCCTAAGTCTAATTTTAATTAAGGGACTAATTAAAAATATTAAATAAATTAAAAGAATTGAGATAAATCAAATTCTAGGAAAAAGTGAGTAAAATCTAAAGATTGGATAAAATGCACATGTGTGCATGGAATTAATAAATTGGATTTTTTAAAATAGAAGAAGTAATAATAAGAGATAATAGGTGTACACATAGAATGGTATCTAGAGTCAAGCTACTACTAGTCTAACTAGAAGAATGCTCCTAATCCAACTTTAACTAAGAGCTAGTTAAGAGACACTCATTAAATGAAAATTTTGGGAACAAATAGACATCTAAGAGATAAAATATGAAAACATTGGGGATATGAGAAGGAAATTGACTTTTAAATGGAATAAAAATGGTAATTACTTTTGCTAGATAAATTATTGGAAATGATGAACCTTTAGTAACATAATTTGTTAGATACATTCATGCTAATTGGTAATTGATTGAAGTATGGATAATTATCCACATTTTAAATGGAAATACCAAATTATCTTGTGGATATAGACCTCAAATTTAATTGATGCTTATTCTGTGTTTTCAAAAGCATTGCCCAGATTATTGACAATTATGAATACATTTATGTACTTTGAGATATTATAATTTCCTTATTTTGTTGAATGATATTAGCGAGATGTGTGTTGCGAATCTTGATATGTACAGAAAAATTTCTTTTCAAAACTAAATCTAATTTTATATCTATGCAAGATCATCGAGTGAAATTAAACAAAGAAGAATTTTGAATGGTTCGTTACCCTGATCCAATGACCGAACAAGAAGAATTCTTATTACACTTCAATAAATTGGTCCTAAAATTTTGTATTTACTCTCCCTTAGGTTAATTGAATACTCATCCCTCGGAAGAAGGCTAACAAGATTTATTCGTCTTAGTTCGTTATAGAAGATAAGCCTTGCATTTGGATTTCACATAAACTTTGGAAAGTCACCAAAAGTATCTCTACTGGTTTTTGCAGCTAATGGATATATAATCAATGAAGAATTCTGTGACGGATTTCATAATGCACTTTATATCTTAAATGATATGATTACTCAAGTGTTATATCCTTGTTTTGATGCGAAAATATTTATCTAAATAAGGAAGTATCATGGGATCTCTGTTAAGTTAATAAATCAGGATAGCAGTTGTGGGAACACGACCAAATTTACATGACACGAAATTTAATTAAGAAAAATTAATTAATTAATTGGTATAAGGAATAAGGGAGCCAAAAATTTTAATATTATCCCACAGTTTCACTCAATTGTGGACTTTGAGAAGCGTCATTAATATTTCGAACTTATACGCTTAGTTATACCCAAAATTAACACCGCCCAGGTCACTTAGTTAAACTTTAGGTCCTACAATCCTCTGAGTTCTCTTGTTTTGTGGGAATTAATCCTCCAAACACCTGTTGTTTTGTGGGAATTAATCCTCCAAACACCTGTTGACTAAAATGCAGGAGCTTTTAGTGTCATAACCCTTCCGATTTTTTTACTCCTGGATGTCGTAAGTATGAGGTTTATTTTGGCGATTTAAAACAGTCGGCTTTACTTACCAAAAAATTTACCTTTATTTCTATGGCCACCCCTTAACCGTTCACACCCAGATATAGTATACAATGCCTCTAGTGATATCGTTATTGAAGTACACATCTTTCAACTCAAGTTAGACTCCAAGTTAGAACAACTGTGTGCATGCCAATATGTGGTTAGAAGGGAATTTAATGTGTTAACTAATAGCGATGACTATGTAATAATAAGTTAAATCAAATTATGTGTGCTTAGCGTCATCCTTCTGTTGATTAAGATTTCAATTATTAATACTTGATTTAATTCTCACTGTAGCTCTAGGATAGAACTAACTTTTAAAATACCTTATAACTTAATAGAGTATAACTTAATAGAGTACGTGCACCCTTTCTCTCTCGGCTTGTATAAAATTTCTACAGGTGGTGATCATTGTGATGAATTGAAGGCACGACCCGTGATTTATTGAGTGGTTTCTCTTTGGATTTAAAATGCTAATAATCATCACCCCAACATCTATTTCATTTGGGCTAGTTATTAATACGTTAAGTAAACAAGTAATTAAATCCTCCTTATAAGTTATACAATTGGAAGTGTATGGAATTGACTATTGTTAGATTTTGGACGTCGTAACTATGGCACACTTCATAATCAATAAGTGTTGATCCATTCTCCATGTGAGGGACTTGTACTCGTAATTATTATGGAGATGTGAAATCTAAGTGTATAACTAGAATTTTTACCCTCGAGTATATAATAGCTCGACATGGAAATTATTTCCTTATGTGACTGAAATATCTAAGAGATAGATATGGTTAAATGTGGGAACTTGTTCTTTTAATAATAAATAATTGAATGTGATGTCAACTTGAAGATTTCAATTACCACTATATATATATATATAATTACTTATTATATATATAATTTTGCATTAGAGAGATTAAATATATAAGATTAATTTACTAGAAATTAGTTATGTAATTATGAAATGGGTGAAGATAATAAATATATATTGGTAGTGTAAATCACATATAATTCATGTTGCTAAATTAATAATTCGCATGTCACAAATCTGTGTGAATATTATAGTACTAAGGATCCTTATATGATAAATATTATCTAGTACATTTATAATAACATATGATCTTAATTAATAATTAACAATTTAAAAGGCATTATCCTTGAAATAAAAATAAAAATAAGATTATATATAATAATAAAAAAATAAATAGATTCTTTTTCTAGTAGCAAAATGGGATCTTACAAATTAGTATGTGTATTGTGTGAAAAATTTAGGAATTTATGGCTAGAGAATTTAATGTGTGAATTCATCGCATGTGTGTTAAGTGAAATTTCTTATTGTGCTCGAGATAAATGTTATAAGATGTTCTTGTTCAATACACATGAATATTGCATAAATGGTTGTTTAATTGTAGAAGACTATACTATGTGCTTAAAGAACTTACGATGAGTATTTTTGATGATCTAGTCATGAAATTTGAAGTAGGATTATGGTTAAGGGAACTAGATATCTCCTTGCTCTTCAGAACAGTCACTAGTCCTGAGACCTTAAATGGTCAAAATCAATTGGATGAATTCTGTACTTGAGTATTGAATATGTGTCTTGGAGGTCCTTGTTGAGGAAACAGTATGAGGAACTTTACTCAAGCATTTTCATATTTTTCTGGGCTAAGGAAATATAGTTGGGAATGTTACCGTGGGTTTATAGCCTTAAAATAAAAGAAACAATCACTTCATCCATGGGTATTAAGTACGAGGGACCAATGCTATTTTTATATATATTGTATGTAACTGTGCAAAAGAAATAAACTAAGCAAGAAATTTCATGAGTATGTACATGGATACTAGACAAGGACAAAAGAAAAATCTGAACCAAATCATCAAAATACACATGTGAGACTAAAATCAGAAATCGGATTTCTATATTGATTTCATTATGAGATACAAACATGAATTATCTTTACAAACCCCTGCGAGGGTAGGGACCAAAGTTATGTTTAGAATCCTATGATGGGAACCATGCAAAAAGACTCTGACACCAAAAGAAAACTGAAGCTAAAGATCTAGATCAACTTGCCACAAAATGATGTCACTTGACTCTGCAAAATATTCTTTATCAATCATGAAATTTAATTCATAAACAAACAAGAACACATAGATTTCCAAATATAAATCATACACCTTTAAAGACAAGATGCTTAAAAATATGATTCAGTCTTGAATCTTTCTTCCTTCAATAAGACCATGTTGTCATCATGATGGTTAATCCTTCTAGTAAACTCACAATGAGTGAAGAATGGAAGTATCTCACAAGTATAGAGAAAAAATTATAGAAGAAGTTCTCCTTTTATTTTCTCTTACTCCCATGTCTCTTAATTTCATTGAGCTTTTATTCTTTTCCAATAAGTTATGGTAGTTAAACTACCTTTATTTTGTTAGGATTAATTAGATTAACTAATTAGTTGAGAAAAATAATTAATAATATATAAATAAGGGTCTATTTATATAATAACTCAATAGGTGGGTGTAACATACCCAACCACCCACAGGCCGGAGTAAGCTACCTTCAATCTCTCCCTTGGACTTCTTTCTCTTACCGATACATTTTTAAAATTTAAGGATGCATAAAAGAAAAGACTTTAACGACATGCACAACAGTAGTCAGCAAACATGCATAGTCTAAAGATTCAATTAAATGATAATTAAATATACAACAGAAATACATTCATCACTTATCTTTATGAAAGATGACACCAATTGGCTGCAGACCAAGGATGTTCCACTCAACTGTAGACACTATTGTTCCAAAACTCAACAATAGCATCTCCCCCGAGCCAGGGCTATGAATCCACAAGGAGGGTTCCTGAGTGTTAATTCGCTTACCAAAATAGTCAGCATCCAAGGTCTAACAAGATTCCCAGCTCTCACAACAATCCAAGTACCCAGCTCTCTTCTACCCATCTTGCACCACCCGAGAGAATGGACCTCCACCCTTCTCTTCCATGCAGTCCCTCAAGCAKTCCTTGTCCTTATTCRGCCTCCARCGCAACTGGTCTAGAATCTCAATGATGGAACTCTTAGGACTCACAGCTATGAGCAACGYTGGACACAGTCCAATGCATCTCAGACATGCAGGCCTCAAGTCAAAGCTGSATCACACCAGKGACCACTAYARCCCACSATACCRTGGYTAATTCTTCAGTAGTTTGGTTCCCTTTCCCAAACCAAGACACGAATGAGGATGGATAAATAAATGGGTAAGTGGGTGCATGAAAATGCGTGAGGGAAATGAATGAACGTATAGGAAATCAGTGAACAAGCCATCAATCTAACCCTCCCATCAAACAAGAGGCGAGTTTAAGTAACTTCGTGGGGAATCAAGAACCTCCTCGCATTCCCCAAGAATATCATGTAACCAATCCCATCCCTTAGAGAGAAAGGGGTAATTAAAATAGGAATAAACACTTAGCCCCTCAAGCCCCCTCTATTGTGGAATCATAGCCCCCTATAACTCTATTCCTTCTCTGTCAAGCAGTCATCCATGCATTTATTATTAATAATGATAAAAAAAACATTACATGTCTTGGGCACACTGGCCTTTTAATAATTGTTTGGGCACCCTAGACTTTTAATAATTGTTTGGGCACCCTGTCCTCTCAGCATTTTAACAATACATTATTTAAAATGGGGGTTCAAAACCTGGGGTGTTACATCCCCTCCCCCATATTTTGGCACTGTCCTAAGTGCATATACAAAATAGAGATCAAAATCTCAAATGTATTCAAAAAGTTGTGGGTACTCTGCCCGCATGGCATCTTCATGCTACCAGGTAGCATCTTCAGGACCATAGCAGGTCCACTGAACTTTTACCATCTCTATAACTTGATTCCAGAGCATTTTGAATTTTATGTCCAATACCCGTACTGGTTGAACCTGAAAATCTCCCTCTATCTCTACCTGAATCATATGCCAATCAATAAAATGGTTAGGATCATGTACATATTTTTTTAGTAAAGAGACATGAAATACATTATGCACATTCATGGAAGCAGGCAATGCAATCATGTATGCAACTGGCCCTATTATGTCCAATATTTCAAATGGACCACACAATTTGGCTCCCAGCTTTGTACAAATACCCAACTTCAAAGATCTTTTCTTGGGCTTCACTTTCAAAATTACATGCTCCCCTAATTTAAATTCTCTAGTTGTCCTTCTATTGTCTGCATAAAATTTCTATCTATCCTGAGATGCCTTTAAATTCTTCCTGATCTTGACCACCTGGTCTTCCATGTCCTTGAGCAACTCTGGCCCAAGTACCACTCTATCTGCTGGGTTGTCCCAGGTTACTAGAGTATCACATTTCCTACCATACAACTCCTCAAATGGGTTCATTCTCAATGAATCTTGACACCCATTATTATGTGAAAACTCAACCAAGTGTAAGTAATCTTCCCACTTAGATGGCTTATCCATCACATACATTCTCAGCATATCTTCAATTATTCAATTGACTCTCTCTATTTTCCCATCTATCTAGGGATGATATGTTGTGCTAAATTTTAGATTTGTGCCAAATCATTTAAACAATCCACTCCATAAATTGGAGGTAAACTTTGTATTTTTGTCTAAGACAATTGTCCTAGGTATCCCATGCAGCCTAGCAATTTTCTTCATGAAAATTTCTGCAATATTAGTCGTTGTATGTGTTGTCTTCACAAGCATTTCCGTTAGCGGGCTTTGTTAATTTGTCAACCACCACCATGATTGAATCATGTTGCTTATTTGTTCTGGGTAATCCTGTGATGAATTCCATGGTGATCACTTCCCATTTATTCTCTGGAATTGGCAATGGCTTCAGCAAACCCATTGGGTGCCTATGCTATGCCTTCACCTTCTGACATTCCATACATCAAGCGATGTAATTAGCAGCATCCTTCTTCATTCCCAGCCAAAAGAACTGTCTTCTTACTGCTGTAATTTTTTTTCTGGTAATCGGGATGTCCAGGATAAGGAACATCATGCATTTCCTTCAGTACCAAATTCCTTAGTTGTCCAAAACTAGGAACATAGATTCTATTTTTATACATGAGTAATTTGTTTTCCTTTATCTCATACTCCCTTATTTTCTATTGTAAATCCCCTTGTTGTAAGCTTTCCTTTACCTGTAGGTAATGTTGGTCTGTAACAAGACCATATAAAATTTTGTTCTTCAAGTCTCACTGATGCATATTGACAATAGTAGCATGCATGATATGCACTCTTCCACTAAGCGCACCGACAAATTTATTCTCCTTTCCTGTGATATTCTTGATATCGAAGTCATATTCACTTAAAAATTCCAGCCATCTTGTTTGCCTAGAATTAAAGGTTGGTTTCTCAAAAACATACTCCAGGCCAATGTGGTCTTTCCTTAATTAATTTCTTCCCCATGAGATAAGTCATCCACATCCTCAAGGCATGAACAATGGAAGCAATTTCCAATTCATGTGTGGCATAGTTCCTCTCATGTTCCTTAATATTTCTGGAATCATATCCAATGACATGTCCATTTTGTGTGAGGAATCCCTCAAGTCATTCCTTACATGTGTTTGTACATACCACAAAACTTTCTTTTGGGTCAACAATCTTTAACATGTAAGTGCACTAGTAAGTAATTCCTTCAACATATTAAAATTATTTTTACACTTTATTCTCCATTCAAATTTAGTTCCCTTCTTTTGCAATGAAGTGATGGGATGAGAAATCTTAGAGAACCCTACTATGAACGTTCTATAGTAGCCATCTAATCCCATAACATATCTGATGTATGACACATTTTTGGGTGTTGACCATCCTCTAATGGCTTCGATCTCCTCTAGATCTGCTATTATTCCCTTCTTTGAAATAATGTGTCCCAAGTAATGGATCTTCTTTGATAAAAATAACACTTACTCAAATTGGCATACAACTGATGTTCTCTCAGTACTTGTAATACCAGTCTCAAGTGATGCTCATGCTCTTGTTCAGACTTAGAATAGATAAGTATGTCATAAAGTAATACTATGACAAACTTATCGAAATAATTTCTGAATATGCCATTGATTAAACACATGAATACATATGGTGCATTGGTCAGTCCAAATGGCACAACTACAAATTCATAATGCCCATACCTGGTCCTAAAGGTTGTCTTATGAATGTCTTCTTCCTTGATTCTTACCTGATGGTATCCTTCCCTCAGGTCAATCTTTGAGAATGTCTTTTCTCCTCTTAGTTGATCAAAGAGGTCATCAATTGGGGCTAGAGGATACATTTTCTTTATAGTTCACTTGTTTAGTTGTCGAAAGTCAATACACAGCCTCAAGGTTCCATATTTCTTTTTGAGAAAAAGTACTGGTGCTCCCCAAGGTGAAACACTTGGATGTATGAACCCTTTCTTCAGCAATTCCTCCAACTGCATTTGTAATTATTTTAACTCTGGTGTGCTCATTCTCATTCTAAGGTGTTTTTGACACCAGGGAAGCTCCTGGTACTAAATCAATTGAGAAATCTATCTCCCTTCTTGGTGGCAATCTGGGTATTTTTTGGAATACATCCTCAAATTCCTGTAGTACCGAGAAATATTCAAGGCTTGGCCCCTTTGTATTTTCTGGCTCTTCCACATGAGCTGCATACAATTGACATCCTTTCCGAAAACATATTTTTAGTTGTAAGGCCGAAATATCCCTTATAGAGATGGGTCTTTGAATTCCTTTCACATTTCTCTGTTTTCCATTTCCATCAAGACATGTAAATGTCTTGTTATGACAATCTAGGACAACATGATTCTTTTCCAACCAATCCATTCCAATCAGAATATCATAAGACCCCAATGGTATGATATTTAGATCAATACTAGTATTCATTCCATTAAGACTTATGGAGCAACTTATGACCATGTCATGGATTCTTCTTTTGGTTCCAGTGGCTAACTGAACCAAACTTGTTTTTACAAGTTTAATTTTCTCCAAATGTAATCTATCCACTATCTTAGGATCAATGTAATAATGAATTTCTCCTGAATCAATCAAAATAGCAACAGGATGATTTATGATCTTGTCTTCCACCTCGATCATATTGGACTGGTACTCTGCTTGTCGATCATCTAAAGCTGCATAGATTCTTCCCATATCTTTGACTATTGTAGCCTCTGGGATGTTCTGCACAGTCTTCACTATTTCCTTTCTGTGTGGGCAATTCTTGTACAGGTGATCTTGCTTGCATCCCCAACATTGGATTGGTGGTCTTTCCCTTTTACCCAAGGAATCTTCTTTCTTGAAATCCCTCTTAGCATACTTATCTTGACGATTTCTATTAGTCTAATTCCTGTTAAAGGAAGGTTTGAATCCTTTCCTCCTTTGATTGGACTTCTCATTCTTCTTTTCCTTCCAATATTTCTAGAGATATTCTCTTCCCTAGACTTTCTCATACAAGTATTTATCCTTCCTGAGTGCTTCAGTCAATGCCTTGGGCTCATCATACTTGATCTTTTCCTTATAAAAGGTTGGCAGTCCACCTAGAAATATTTGTAGTTTCACTTTCTCATCACCAATGAACCTGACATACTTTAAAAATCCCAAGAACTTCTTCTCGTACTCTACCATAGTCGTGCTTCCCAACCTGATTTCAAATAAATCTTGCATTTTCTTGTCATAGAAATTCTCTGACAGGTACTCCTTCTGGAAGTACTTCTTGAACTTCTTCCAAGTGATCCTACTTTAATTAACATGTTCCACTTTCTTCAATTGGTCCCACCACATTGCAATTTTCTCGTGTGAATGGTAGGTGAAAATCCTAGCTTCCAGATTTAATGAATAGTTATGAAACTGAAAATATCTTCGGAGTCCAAGAAACCATGATTCGTCATCATCTTCCCTTTCTGTTTCACCATCGAAGGAAGGTGTCTTGAGATTCCTCAACTCTCCTTGCAAACTATCTACCTCTTGTTTCCTTCTTTGTTGTCTAATAGGAGACACCTCTGGCCTTCTTGTGGGATCTTCCGATGCATAAAAATTTCCTTCTGAGTAAGGAGGTGAGTGGTGTCCATGAGCTCTGTTGGCACTTCTGGCATAACCAGCTCTTCCACGATCATCCCTTCTTTCATGACACCTGCCTTCTTCCTCTTGTCTTGAGTTTGATCCCTTCTTCGTTTGTCTCTCCAACTAATTTAAGCTCTGCAATACTCGAGCATTTATCTGACTTTTCTCTCTCATCAGTCTCTGGTTGTCTGCTTTGTAGCTCTGAACTTCCATCTTCAGGCTTCTTACCATTTCTATTAATGTTTCCTTCTCTCATTTTCCCTTGCATCCATTGGACTCTGTCTCTGCATTACCAACTATGGTATTCTGGCCTTCGGCCTCCTTATCATGACTGTAGGCTCCCTCGCCTTCTTCCATTTCCTCAATATGCATCATGAGTAGATGTGTTTAAACCCCTTAATCCTGCAAAATGTTAAAGTGACCATTTTGTTAGAATTATGCATATGATAACCAAAATTTTCAAACCATGCTACAGGTATCTTTCTTTTTTTTTTCCTCATGGATATCATATCCCCATTCTCCGAAAATAATATTGTCCTTTTATCCTTGGCTAACACAGAATTTTATACTATGCAGGCACTTCCTTCAAACCACCTTCCCAGGTGACCACGACTAGAAACCGCTGTTAAATCCTTCCTTATCACTTTTCTTTCTCGAAGACTACCAATCCAACCCTTATCCCTCCTTCCCTCAGCTCTCAATCTGCATATGACCATGATGATGACCCTGCACTTAGATGAAAAATCTCTTGTCCCAAGCTTCGAGACTTCGGAACTTTCACCCAGGACTGGATCAATAGTCCTCGTCCTCTTTCATGATCAATGATAGAGATCCACTTCGAGAATATGCTCTTTGGGAGTCTCAACTTTCCTCGCTTTCCTCCTCCCAAAACACTTTTACCCAGAGTTCATGATCTGCCAACGACTGTCCTCTCATAGATCAACAATTGTGAATTTCTTTGACTCTTCGGGCTTAGGAAGTTTCAAAACTTTCCTAGCACATGTTCTCCCAGAGTGCTTTCACCTGAAGTCGATGATCCTTTGATGTGTGTCTTCTGGAATCAACGGTCGATATGTACTCTGTCCTTCAGGCATTTGGGATTTTTCAAACCAACGCAACATGTCACATATTTCCCCACTAGAGTGCCCAATATTCAAAATGCATGATCTATCGCCACATGAAGAAATACTGGAAGTAGACAGGTGGCCCAATTAGGTGGGTTCCATGTGTCACATTCTAACTAACTTTTCAATACTCCAAATGCCCAAAACTTATTAACACATCGCACACATCCCATGTGTCCAGGTCATCCCTGATGACATCCGCAAGCCATGTCACTTCAGGAATTCCATGATCCACATCACCTCTAGGTGACTTTAGTGTGCCCCATCACTTCGACTCTTCGGGCTTCGGGACTTTGGGAGTTTCCATACTAGCACACTTCCAATTCTCCCGAACTCTGAATTCCTAAACTAGCCAATTTGCGTCATGTGTCCTCCTGGATCGGATGACTAAGATTCACTTCAGGTCTTCACGCGGAGTCCACGTATCTGCACCATGTGTCCTCCTTAATCTGACAATTAAGGCTTACTTTAGGTCTTCAGACTTCGAAAATCTCAAATTTCAAAACTTATCTGGCACAATTGGCTTTTATATAAAGCCTTGGATATGGTGATGCATGGCTCTCGGTAGATCAATGGCTAAGATACTTTCGGGTCTTCAGGTTTCAGAAGTATCAAACTTCAAACCTCCTTGAAGTACATGAGATCCTGCCGCATGTCCTCTTGAATCGGATAGTTCAAGATTACTTCGGTCCTTCACCCGAAATCCATAGATTTACACCATGTCTCTTCTGGATCAAACGACCCAGATTCACCTCGGACGATCTGACGCTTGAGATTTTGTCCAGATGATCTAGCAACTGAGATCTATTTTGGATTATCAGACGATCGATATTTACTTTGTCTCTTCCGATCTCCAAGCTTTGGGAGTTCCAAATATCAACTGAAAACCTCTCGAACAAATTTCTCCAGAGTTACTAATCTGTTGACACGTACCTCTTGGTGATCGACAGTCAGGATCTACTTCGGCTGTTTCACCTCCTCCTCATCCACAAACTTACAGAGTTGTGGATCTTGTTCCATCTATCTCTCCTTGACGATGGACGACCCTAAACTACTTCGGCTATACATAGTTTCGATGCTCGAGCCCTAAAATGTCACATCACTTACTTCCTTTCAATTTGTGGGGGCATGCATCGATGGTTTGGACTAACCCTATTTTCACCCCGCAATTCTCCTGACGCTGACACATAACCCCTTGGTGAAACTGTGGTTTGGATTACGAGACCGCCTTGAGGAATTATTTTCCGTGCAACTTGGTTTCCCGCAATACCAACTGTCCATTGATATCTCTCTCCAATGGGATCTAACGGTGGTGACCTTAACCCTTGCTTCCTTTTTATTGGACAACCCTTGTTCACCTATCCTCGGATCCAACGATCTCGGATCTCTCCTGATCCTACAGTGGTGATTTCTCCTGAATTCAAAGGGAATGGTCATGATCCTTCGAACCCATTACAACAGGTCTCTGGTGATCTAACTCCTGCATAGATTCTGCAATGCCATTCCTCCTGAGCTTTTCAACTACACGGTCAGAGTTCGATCTGTACCCATGAAACTCTGACCAACAGACTTGGCCCATATTGGCTTGGTGTTTGAACCAAAAGCTATGATACCGAACTATAACATTCCCAGACACCCACAGGTCGGGATACGCTACCTTCAAGCCTGCCCTTGGACTTATTTCTCTTACTGATACCTTCTTAAAATTTAAGGATGCATAAAACAAAAGACTTGAATGACATGCACAGCAGTAGTCAACAAGCATGCATAGTCTAAAGATTCAATTAAACGATAACTAAATATACAGTGGAAATACATTCATATACATGTAAATGATACCATAAAAGAGAGTACTTATCTTTATGAAACATGACACCAACTGGATGCAGACCAAAGATGTTCCACCCAACCGTAGACACTATTGTTCCAAAACTCAACAACATTGTCACCCCTGAGCCAGGGCTATGAATCCACAAGGATGGTTCCAAAGTGTTACTTGGCTTCCCAAACTAGTCAAAACCCAAGATCTCATAGGCTTCCCAACTCTCACAGTAATCCAAGGACGCATAAGATAAAATATTTAACGACATGCACAACAATATCTAGCAAGCATGCATAATCTAATATTTAGTTAAATGATAATTAAAATACACAGTGGAATACATTCATGCACAGATAATAATATCAAAACAAAGAGAACTTATCTTTATAAAAATGCGACACCAACTGGCTGTAGACCAAGGACATTCCACCCAATCGTAGACACCACTGCTCCAAATATCAACAATAGTGTCACCCCCAAGCCAGGGCTATGAATCCACAAGGATGGTTCCAGAGTGTACTTGGGTTCCCAAACTAGTTAGCTCGGAAGCTCTCATAGGTTTCCCAACACCCAAAACAATCCAAGTACCCAACTCTCTTCCACCCATCCTGTACCACCTAAGAGAATGGAACTCCACCCTTCTCTTCCATGTAGTCCCTTAGACAGTCCTTCTGCTTTTTTGAGGGCCTCTAGCATAGATGGTCCAAAATCTCAATGCTAGAACTCTCAAGACTTGCAGTTGTGATAAAAATAGGGCACAGGCCAATGCATCTCAGACATGAAGGCCCCAATTCATTGCTGGATTGCACCAATGACCATTACAGCCAACTATCATGTGGCTAATCTTCAATATTTCATTTCCCTTTACACAACCGAGACACAGGTGGGGATGGATCAATGAATCGGTGAGTGAGTGCATGAAAGGGAGTGAGGGAAATAATGGTATGAATGTAGGAGTGAAGGAGCAGACGATCCAACGACCAACCCCATAATCAGACCAGGGATGGGTTTAAGTATTTTTGTGGGGAATCAAGAACCTCCTAGCCTTCCCCAATAATCTCACATAACTGATCCCCTCCCTTAGGGAAAAAGGGTAATTAACATAGGAATAAACATTTATCCCCTCAATCCCCCTCTCTTGTGGAATCATAGCCCCCTATAACTCTATTCCTTGTTTGTCTAGCAGCCAACCATGTATTTATTATTAATAATGATAAAAAAACATTACATGTATTGGGAACACTGGCATTTTTATAATTGTTTGGGGACCCTAGCCTCTCGGCATTGTAACAATACATTATTTAAAATGGGGGTTCAAAACCTGGGGTGTTACAGTGGGACTCCTTGTCACTCCAATTTTCTTTTATTTAATAATCATCGAAACATGAAGTATAATACCCCAAATATTTAATTCCAATATCTACCTTGTAACTCTGATCCTCATAGTAATAATCAAATATTTTAATATCAACAAAATAGAACATGATTATATCCCAAAAATAACATTATATACATGTTGTCCAAAATCATGTCTAAATATGTGTTTGTTGTCCAAAATACTTTCAAAATAAAATGACTATCCTCAAAATAAAATATCTTTAACAACATTAAAAACCATATTTGTTATGAGAGGCAAATTTCCTCTTTTCACTACTGCCCCCTTTTGATCCCATTTCTGATTTATCTTGTGAAACTTCCTTCAACTGATGGAAAACTTGTCGGTGGATCGCATTGATGAAATGGGAACAATCACCTTTGAAATGGAGATGAGAAGACACAAATTCAGAGGAATCTTTGGATTATTTGGAGGGATTGGCCACTCCTTTTCCCTTATCTAGTTCTAGCTTGGGAACATCAGTTTTTATCCATTTTCTTGCATGAGAGGACTGTATTGGTGAAACAACATTATCAACTTCATAATTTGGATTTATTGGCAGTGGAGGAGGGGGTAATGGAAACAACATAGTAGTCTAACCATGGTGATGAAATACAAGTTGATGAACAATTTCCTGCCAACTCTCATTGGCAGGTGGTTCTGGATGCATAGACACATGAGGGGGAACATGGATACCATAGAAATTTTGATGTGGCTAGAAAGGAGGTCTCTCATGTATGGGCTGCAGAATTCCCTGGCCAAATAGATTAAAAAACCCATCCTGGAAAAGTTGATTTAGTTCTTGCGGATCAACGTCAAAATGTATCGAAAATTGTGGACTTCTATGGCCTCTTTGACAATTATTTCCTTTGCCTCCATTAGTACCTCTATTATCACCTCTTCCATTGCTCCCTCTGCTAAAGAAACTCATCCTGAATAAATATTCCAATCATGTTATGAAAAATGATTAACAATCCATGGATCAATACTCTACCTAAATAAAATCAAAAGGTTGTCTCTATCATTCACAATAGAAGAACATGCAATCCATCCATCAATACTTTTAAACTCAACAATCAATCACCATTTGAACAGGGAGTGATATTGTATTGGGAAAAATGGGGGCTTTGTAATGATAAAAAAATGGTAGCATGGATGAGAAGCAACCAACGAATACTGTTCAAGCAAACATAGAGGTAATGTTAAGCCCTAATATTGGCTTATTACCCCTTAATTGGGGCATATTATATTAGTAATGTTATTTTATTTATGTCAGCTTTAGGCCATTAGTTGTAATTATACCTCCTAGTCTCCTATATATACCAAGGAGTCATTTTTATTTTGAATCATCTTGTACTTGAACATTTAGGTGGGGTAAAAGGAGGTTTCCCCCTAGAAGAGGCTTATTATCTAGAATTATCTCTTTTTCAAGGCATTGAGTACTTTTTCTGAGGATTTTCTATGCTATATTGATATTTGGTTCTTAACATATGGTATCAGAGCTCAAGGTCTTGGGGTTTCGCTGCTACATCTAAGACACCCTGGAATTTTCTCTATAACCTGTTTTATACAATGTTTCCGAAGGAACGAAGTGGAGGGTATTTAGTAGATGAAGCAAGGTACGTTGGGTTCAAAATTCATCTCCTGAGGCCTTATACTTTCAGAGATACAACCTGTACAAGATAGGGTTATGGAATCATCCTGAACTGAGTCATTGAGGAATTTTTGCTATAAAAACTTTTCTGTAACATTTCAGACCCTGAACTCCAAAGGATATTTACAAAAATTCGTAAGGTATTTTTGGTAAAACATTTAGCTTATGGGTCATCTTAAATTTGTAGATACACCCTATGTAAGATAGGGTATATGACTAGTCCTATTGACTAGTATCAAGAAGGTGTTCCAGGTAAAACAATCATAACTTCTTCCTAGAGTATCCAAATTGCATGGGACTAATTTCATTGGTTTGTGGACAGTCTGTAGTATTTCTGGTGTGAGTTGCAGAATTTTATATCAATTATTTTGTGTGGGGCACACTATACAAGTGAGATATCCTATAAAGGCTAAAAATCGGCAAGTTGTGGGGAAGTTACCATAAATTCCACTTGGCACATCCAATTTGGATCATACCTATGGCATTGCAGAGAAGAAATAACATAGAAATACATAAAAGAAAGTTTCATACCCAAAATGAATGAAACTTGGGAGATATAATAGAAGAAATATTTTCTAGCAGAACCACCTCAAAATCAAGGTTCAAAAGTGATACTTGGCCAACATGCCACCCAAAAAGGCAACTTCTACACCAAATACGCCTCTAGAAAATCCTACTTGGACTCTTGATGAAGGTGAAGAAATGAGTAGGGACGTAAATGAACTACAAAATAAGATGGATTCAATGGAAGCTAAGTTGGATACTAAGATGGATTCAATGGAAGTTAAGTTGGATACTAAGATAGATGGTTTAAAAGGGGAGATCATGGAAGTATTGAAAAATTTTGTAACAGAGAAGACACGTGAAAGTGAAAATGCATCCCATGAAATTCATGATGAGGACACAAGGAAGGTGAATCAAGAATGGAGAAACTCCAACTTTGGTTTGAAGACCAACCACGTTCCTAAGATTGATATGAGGA
>JASDQU010374039.1:7467-27548 GCA_032191745.1 Picea mariana | reverse complement strand
AGAACAAAAAACCAATACGACTCATGTCACCAATGGCAAGGATTATATTAGTGAAAGAAAACACCAAGAATAAAGGGGACTTTGGGTCCCTTCTTCCTCCAAGGGAGGGCTCTTGGACCCCCACAACTAAGCTCTTCTTACAACTTTGAAAGAAATGGTGAAAGAATCCCAAGCTAATCCACTCAAGAGGTGAGATGGATTGCCCAAATGTAATGATGATAGTATACTCTTGATGAGAAAAGAGGATTCCCCAAGAGAATAGAAACAACATAACCTTGCAAATGAATTCCTTGAAAATGTAGTGCACCCATGGCCTTTTTTTATAGCATCACTTTGAGGTATTGTGCAACTAGCTTTTAGTGTGAAAAGGGGCTATTTAGGGCATATTTAGGTCTTTAACCAGCCAGCCAGTCGGATCCAGGCGAGATTTGGATGTCAAATCAACTTGGAAGCTGAACCAGAAGTGGGTGAGAGTGCGACCAATCTCATAAATGTGTTGTTCTCAGGTGTGTGCGGCTTTTAGTGACCACAGTCGTGCATTGTGTTCATGTGCGCTTTTCTTGCGTTTCTGGATGGTGCATGTGCGCACGCGCCCTGTGTAGTCATAGCGCACCTTAATTTTATTACTGGTTGTATAGTTTTGGACCTTCTGGAAATGATTTTTTGGTAATTTTGGTCCATGGGTGAACTCATAACTGTTTCAAGCTATTGGATTCATGTAACCATTTCCGGACGAAATTTCAGTGATAACAATTTCCATATTGAAATGTTTTAAATTCCAAAAGGAGGAAACCCCATTTAAATTTAATTTTCACAGCCATAATACCCACATTGATCCATTATAATCTTTGGAAAGAAAACACACTCTTTAAGAAAACTCTAAAAGACAACATCGTGATTCTATTCAGAACGGAGCTACAGTTCATTAATAGAGAGGTAAGAATCAATATACATGTGAGGAAAATTCTAGAAAGCCAGCAAGCATCACTATTCCTTCAAAGGCCGAGTAGAACGGAGGAAACACTAGCCAAAGAAACCAACACAATCACAAACAAAGTGAAGGTGGAGAGCTCGATATAGGATAAGAATGATGTGCAGTAATTGCATGTCTTTTCCACATTAATTTCCACCCACCATAGCCATGTACGAGTGCACCCAAACTACCATAGCATTTCCACAAAACACATAGTTAACCATATGTATCAAATTCACCACCAAGATATTACTTCTATTTTCCAAATCAAATCGACCTCCCCACATTAATCTCATAGGTCTTATAAGTACGTTCAATACTTAGTGCCAAACCATGTCCGAAATTTCTTACTAATGAAGGATCGTCATTCCATAAACATATCAGTTGTCCACAACATATACAAGTATACCATAAGTGCAATACAACATAACTATATGAAAAAATATATCTGTAGCTAGGATGAATGATGCAGGAGCATCGTAAGAGAGCCAAAAAAGAAAGTGGAAAGGTGAAGGACAACTGGAATTGCACCAACACATATTTTGAGACATTTTGAATTTGAATGAAGAAACATTAATGTAATGGTTAGCAGAACATATTTGCATTTATGTTTTTGGAGATTGTAAACAAATCTTGAGTGTTGCTCTCATCTTTCGGATATGGAGGCATTTAATTGTAATGAATGTAAATTATTTGTAGCTTTTATTTCGATTAGATGGTTAGAGTTGTAAGAGGGAAAACTCGTAAAAGACAACCTCATATATATTGTAAAAAATATAATTCTCATTGTAAGTTGTAGAGGTGTAGAGAGCAGAGAGAAGAACATAGATTATAGGATTGTATAATAATATAGATGTTGCTATTGAACCATGTACAGGAGCACTGGAATCAATATAACAATGCTTTGATTTCATTTCATGGTTTTGTGCTGGTTGTTGTTTACATATATTTTAATGGTATGTTTACAATTTTTTCTTATGTTCTTTGTTATGCATTTGTTTCAATGATATGTGTGTGTACACTCTTGATTTCATGTTGAATGTATGAATTCTGTGAGAGGAGAAGTATGAGTTTCAATTGTTTCTCATCTTGAGGATTCCTACAAGGAGTGTAGTGAAGGTCTACATAGAGTGCATTGATAGAGTTCTGAGTTTTATCTCAGAAAAGCTCAGGAGGGATATCATTGTTCTCATACTATTTGGAGTGTAGGTATCACATAGAGCCATGCAAGGTGTGCACCAACGAGTTGAAGTCTCAAACTTTTTCAACCGAGGTGGAAGGTTGAATAACTGTTGTTGTAGAGAAGTGCACCGAGTTGAAGGGTGAAATAATCAGGGGTTATTGTGAATGTCACAAGGTGTGCGTGCAGGGATTCCTTAGATTCCAGGAGTTACAGTGAGAGTCCAAATTTAGAAGGGTTAGAACCTTTGAAGTGTACAAAGGAAGAATGAGGTCTGGAGTCACCTCATAGAAGTTAAGATCAGAAGGAAAGACATCAATTCATTTCAGGATTCTTTGGGGAATTTGAACAGATGGTTGAAATTCTCAGAGGGAGAATCACCGAAGTTCTGTGAATCATTGGATCTTGTAGATCAGCGGAAGGATAAGGATGAGTGTCTTTTAGCAATCATAAGCTTAGGAGGGATAGTATCTGTTGGATCCAGATAAACGAGGATCGTTGATATCATGCTTGAATTCTCCATTCCGGAAGTCGGGGCATGGAAGATGTTGTGACTCGGAGTCGAGAGTTGCGAACTCTCGATTCATGAAGTCTCGATAGAATCAGGACCGTCAGATCACAGAAGCTCAAAGTCATCGATCGTGGTGAGGAATCATCGTGATTTTGGATATCGATGAAATGTGTTTTGCATTTCAAATCGTCGGTACGTGAAATCCAAAACTGCCGAAAGAGTTGGCCCTAGGTCACAGTCGAGGGTCACATCAAGTAAAGTCAAGGGAGGATTCAAAGAACCCATTAGTCTTTTGGGGTTTCGGGGATTGATCAATCAGAGGGAATCACATCAATGATCGCGAAGTCATGAAAACTGAAATACTTTTCGGGTGAATATTGTGGTCACGTTGGCTGGTCACGTGGATGAGAGTTGGCGCTTAGTACTTGATCGCATAGGCATAGCTCCAAAGAAGGACCCATGGATAGACACTTGTGTGTGGAAGGTTCCTATGGGGAATCAAAGAGTTAATCAGACTCAAAGGGGATATTACGAATGATCCTAGACCGAGAGGTCGTGCAGAACCTGGTGAGGTAGGGGTGTCTGCGTCAGGTGGTATCAAATCCTAAAATATTTGTTTTCTGTAAGAAAGGGAGACAGAAGGCAAGTTGTGATTCAAATTCTGTGTGGAACAGATTGAAACAATGTCACCCATAAGACGTCAAGATAGACCAATGTTTGATCCATCTATGGAAAGGGAAATGCGAGAACTCTGTGCTTAATTAGATGCTATGGAGATAGCACAAAGACGGATATTTGATGTTGGATATGTCAGTGAAGCCGAAAGTGAAAATGAGGTGGGAGATGAAGAAGAAATTGTAGTCGAAGATGCTACATAAGAACATCTATTCAGAGCTATTGCAAGAATAGGAGCCAGGGAAAATATGGAAATTCCAATGTATGAAGGAAACTTAGACATTGAGGAGATGCTACATTGGTTTAGAGATCTGGATAAGTACTTCGACTATGAGGATGTCGAGGAAGATAAGAAAGTTAAACATTATGTCACTAGATATAAAGGGCATGCAACACTATGGTCAGATGAACTACAGGTTGACAAGCATTGCAAAGGAAAGAAAAGAATCAAAAGATGGGATAGAATGGTTGCAAATATGAAAGCCAAGTTTATACCCAAAGACTACCAAATTAACCTGTTTCGAAGAATGAAAAGTTTGAGACAGAAGAGAATGAAAGTGAAAGAATACACTGAAGAATTTTATCGACTTAACATCAGAGCAGGTCATCGTCAGAGTGATGATGAGAAGGTCTCCATATACATGAATGGTCTGAGATATGAAATTCAGGACGAGATGAGCATGGTTACAATAAGGAATGTAGAAGATGATTATCAGATTGCTCTGAAGGATGAAGAAAAATTGGCCCGAAAGCAAGGTCAAAGAGGCATAGGTAGAAGTTAGAGCAGAGGAAAATAAATTGCCCAAGACAGAGTGCAAAAGCCCAAGAATGAGGAAAATAAAAATCATACTCACCCATAAAGAGAAGGAAGTTCACAGGGAAGACAATCTCCCGACATAAACACATTTCCTCGAGCTAGAGGAAGAGGAAGAGGCAGAGGTGGTGATATAAAATGTTTTTTCTATGGAAAGATCGGACATATGTCTTATGAATGTCCTGACAGAAAAAGATATGGAGGAGGTGAAGCTCACATTTCAGAAGCGTAGAAGTGAAATGTTGAGGTAGAATATGCAGAAGGTGGAAGATCCTTAATGATGAGGAAAAATGTCTTGAAGCCAGAGAAGGAGACAGAGAATCTAGTCCAAAGAAACAGTTTGTTTAGAACTGCTTGTAAGACCAAGGATAGTGTATGCAAGGTAATAGTGGACAGTGGAAGTACAGATAATTTAGTCTCCACAGAAATGGTGGAAAAGATGGAATTGGAGACAGTTTCACATCCGAGCCCATACAAAGTCTCGTGGTTACAAAAAGGACATCAGGTAAGAGTCACTAAACAATGTTTAGTTGAATTTAAGATAGGGGGATATAAGGATGAAATTTTATGTAATGTTATTCCCATGGATGTCTATCATATTTTGTTGAGTAGACCATGGCAATATGGCAGGAATGTTGTTCATGATGGCATAAAGAACACTTACACCTTAGAAAAGAGTGGTAGGATGCATATGTTGTTGCCAATCAAAGACAAGGAGGTAAAAATAGAGATGAGAAATACTATACTTCTCATGAGTAGGAAGGAACTTCTTGATGAAGTCAAGAAAGAAAAAGACATGAAGTTTGTTGTAGTGAGAAAACCCAAATTCATTTTGACGAGTACCAAGATAGACGATCTACCGGAGGAAATTCAGGAACTGTTGGAAAATTTCGGTGATATTGTGGTGGACGATTTGCCTTGTTCGTTGACGCCCATGAGGAGCATAATCCATCACATTGAACTTATACCAAGAGAAATTTTACCAAACAAAGCAGTGTACAGATTGACGCCGTGGGAGAATGAAGAAGTCAAGAAGAAAGTCTAGGATTTGATGGACAAAGGATTGGTTAGAGAAATATTGAGTCCATGTGCTATTCCAACAATGCTATGTCCAAAAAAGGATGGTGGATGGAGGATGTGTGCAGACTCAAGGGATATAAAAAAAATCACCATCAGGTATAGATTTCCTTTACCAAGGATGGATGGGTTGATGGATTGCTTTAGTGGAGAAAAGTTTTTTTCAAAAATTGATTTGAAAAGAGGATATCATCAGATTTGAATGAGGGAAGGTGATGAATGGAAGACGACATTCAATATGAATGAAGGATTGCATGAATGGCTTGTCATTCCATTTGGTTTTACAAATGCACCAAGTACTTTCATGAGGTTGATGAATGAAGTCTTGAAGGATTTCATTGGAAAATTTGTGATTGTGTATCTTGATGATATATTGATCTTCAGTAAGACTGAGTAAGAACATTTGAAACACTTAGCTTTAGTAATGGGGAGGTTGCAGCAAGAGAAGTTGCTGATAAATCTAAAGAAGTCATATTTCATGAAGAAAGAGCTCATTTATTTGGGGTTTGTGATCTCTTCTAATTAGTTGAGGATGGATCCTGAAAAGGTAAAAGCAATCAAAGATTGTCCACTACCATAGAACATCTTTGAATTCAGAAGCTTCCAGGGATTGGCTAGTTTTTACAGGAAATTCATCAGAAATTTTAGTGGAGTTTTTGCACCAATGATGGACACAGTCAAGAAAAGAAATAAATATTTTCATTGGACAGAGGAAGTAGAGAAAAATTTTAAGTTGCTAAAGGAGAAAATAACTGGACAACCAGTTTTGGTTTTGCCAGATTTCAGTAAAACGTTCCAAGTCAGGTGTAACGCAAGTGGATTTGTGATTGGAGCAGTCTTAAGTCAAGACAATAGATTGATTGCATACTTCAGTGAGAAGTTGAACGATGCCAAAGTGAAATATTCCATGTATGATAAAGAATTTTATGAAATCATACAGGCATTAAAGAAATGGAGGCACTGCTTGATTCCAAAGGAGTTTGTCTTGTATAGCGACAACCATGCTTTGCAATTCATAACTCGACAAGAGAAGCTAAATCAGAAACATGCAAAATTGGTTAAATATATGAAGAACTTTACTTTTGTTGTAAAGAACATGTATGGAACTGCTAACAAGGTTGTTGATGCATTGAGCAGGAAATGTTTGGTTCTGCAAGAGTTTCGTGTGAAGACCTTAGTTTTGCATAGCCTTAAGGACATGTACAGAGATAATGTAGAGTTTAAAGATGCTTATGAGGCATGTGAGAATCTAGTTCTCAAAGACAGAATCCATTGGATCGAGTATTTGATTCAAGATGGACTGCTATTCAAGGGAAATCAGTTGTATGTTCTGAAGGGTTCCATGAGAGAGAATATTCTGAAGGAGAAACATAGTGGGGTATTGACTGGACATTTCAGCCATGAAAAAACGTTTGTGCAGCTGAACAATTTATACCATTGGCCAGGGATGAGGACAAATGTCAAGAAATTTGGGAACAGATGCAAAATTTGCCAACACGCGAAAGGGAAAACACAAAATACATGACTGTATCAACCATTGTCAATACCAGAGAGGCCGTGGGATGCGATAAGCATGGATTTTGTGTTAGGACTGTCGAGGACACAGAGGGGTTGTGACTCCATATTTTTGTTAGTTGATAGATTTTCAAAAATGGCACATTTCATACCATGTCAGAAAACAAGTGATGCAACTCACATTGCAAATCTTTTTTTCAAAGAAGTTGTTAGACTTCACGGCTTACCCAGGAGTATTGTTTCGGAAAGGGATACCAAATTTGTTGGTCATTTCTGGAGGACACTGTGGAAGAACCTGGGGACAAAATTGTATTTTATCTCATCATATCACCCTCATATGGATGGAGAGACTGAGGTAGTGAACGGACGTCTGGGAGATTTATGGAGGAGTTTAGTAGTTGAACATCGCAGTCAGTGGGATCAGCTTGTGCCACAAGCATAATTTTCATATAATGATTCACCTAACAGAATCAGAGGAAAAATTCCATTCTAGATAACATATGGAATGTAGCCAAGGGTAGTATCTGAATTGAGATACTTAGGGTAGAGCGAATTCATAAATGTTGGAGCAGAGGATTTTGCAGTAGAGATGCAAGAGCTCCACAGAAAAATCAAAGAGTGGTTAAAGAATTCTAACTAGGAATACAAGCATAGAGCATATTAACATAGGAGAGAACTTCAGTTTGAAGTAGGTGATTTGGTTCTTGCGCATCTCAGAAAAGAAAGACTCCCAAGGGGAACGTATAATAAGTTGAAGATAAAGAAGATAGGGCCATGTAAGATTTTGCGAAAGTTTGAGGAAAATGCTTATGAAGTAGAATTACCAGATGGGGTAGGAATATTGCTCATATTCAACATAGTAGATCTGTATCCTTATAGATCTGATGAAGTAGGAACAGAGGAGAACTAGCAGAAGTTCAGTGGGTCAAAGAGTTGCCTGTAGCTGAAAATCCACAGATGGAAAAGATAATTGATCAGAGAGTTGGAAAGGTGACCTAAAGGAAGAGATACTTTGAATATTTGGTCAAATGGAAAGGACACCCGATTGAGGATGCTAGTTGGAAAAACGAAGCAGATATCCAAAGACATGGACAGACAGTGCAGGAGCTCATGAGAAGGAGTCCATGATTTTTTCATTCATGGGAGTATGATGCAGGAGCATCGTAAGAGAGCCAACAAATAAAGCGCAAAGGTGAAGGACAACTGGAATTTCACCAGCACATATTTTGAGACATTTTGAATTTGAATGAAGGAACATTAATGTAATGGTTAGGAGAACGTATTTTCATTTAAGTTTTTGGATATTGTAAACAGATCTTGAGCATTGCTCTCAACTGTCGGATATGGAGGCATTTAATTGTAATGAATGTAAAGTATTTGTATCTTTTATTTAGATTAGATGGTTAGAGCTGTAAGAGGGAAAACTCGTAAAAGACACCCTCATATGTATTGTTAAAATATAATTCTCATTGTAAGATGTAGAGATGTAGAGAGAAGAGAGAAGAACAAAGATTGTAGGATTGTATAAGCAAATAACTGTTGCTATTGAACCATGTACAAGAGCACTGGAATTAATATAACAATGCCTTGATTTCATTTCATGGTGTTGTAGTGGTTTATGTTTACATCTATTTTAATGGTATGTTTATAGTTTTTCTTATGTTCTCTCTTATGCATTTGTTTCAATGCTATGTGTGTGCACACTCTTGATTTCATGTTGAATGTATGAATTATGTGAGAGAAGAAGTATGATTTTCAATTGTTTCTCATCCTGAGGATTCCTGCAAGGAGTGTAGTGAAGGTCCACATACAGTGCATTGACAGAGTTATGATTTTTATCTCAAAAAAGCTCAGGAGGGATATCATTGTTCTTATACTAGCTGGAGTGGCGGCATCGCACAGAGTCGTGCAAGGTGTGCACCGGTGAGTTGAAGTCTCATAATTTTCCAACCAAGGTGGAAGGTTGAAGAACTGTTGTTGCAGATAAGTGCACAGAGTTGAAGAGTGAAATAACCAGGGATTATTGTGAATGTCACAAGGTGTGCGTGAAGGGATTCCTTAGATTCCAGGAGTTACAGTGAGAGTCCAAATTTAGAAGGGTTAAAACATTTGAATTGTTCAAAGGAAGAACAAGTTCTGGAGTTACCTCGAAGAAGTTAAGATTAGAAGCAAAGATGCCAAGAAATTTCAGGAGTCTTTGGGGAATTTGAACAGACGGTTGAAATTCGCAAAGGGAGAATCACCAAAGTTTTGTGAACCATTGGATCCTGTAGATCAACGGAAGGATAAGGTTGAGTGTATTTCAGCACTCATAAGCTTGGGAGGGATAGTAGTCGTTGGATCCAGATCAACGAGGGTTGTTGATCGCATTCTTGAATTCGCCATTTCAGAAGTCGGGGCGTGGAAGATGTTGTCACTCAAAGTCGAGAGTTGTGAACTCTTGATTTATGAAGTCTTGATAGAATCAGGACCATCAGATCACAAAATCTCAGAGTTGTCGATCGTGGCGAGGAATCATCGTGATTTCAGCTATCGGTGAAAGGTGTTTTGAATTTCAAATCCCCGGTACGCAAAATCCCAAATTGCCAAAAAAATTGGCCCCAGGTCACAGTCGAGGGCCACATCAAGTAAATTCAAGGTAGGAGTCAAAGGACCCCGTTAGACTTCTAGGGTTTTGGGGATTGATGAGTCAGAGGGACTCACATCATTGATCATGAAGTCGCGAAAACCAAAATAATTTTTGGGTGAATATTGTGGTCACGTCGACTGGTCAATCCCTGAAACCCCGAAAGGCTAATGGGTCCTTTGAATCCTCCCTTAAATTTACTTTATGTGACCCTCGACTGCGACCTGAACCAATTCATTCTGCAATTTGGGATTTTGCGTATCGATGATTTGAAATGAAAAACAACTTTCACCGATAGCTGAAATCACGATGATTCCTCACCATGATCGATGGCTCTGAGCATCCATGATCTGACGGTCCTGATTCTATCGAGACTTCACAAATCAGGAGTTTTCCAATCTCGACTCCGAGTCACAACATCTTCCATGCCCTGACTTCTGAAATGGAAAATTCAAGCATGTGATCAACGACCCTCATTGATCTGGATCCAATGGCTACTATCCCTCCTGAGCTTACGAGTGTTGAAAGACACTTAACCTTATCTTTTTGTTGATCTACAAGATCCAATGGTTCACAGAACTTCGGTGATTCCCCCTCTGAGAATTTCAACCATCCGTTCAAATTTCCCAAAGACTTTTGAAATGCCTTAGCATCTGTCCTTCTAATCTTAACTTATGTGAGGTGACTCTGAACCTTGTTATTTATTTTAACACTTCAAAGGTTCTAACCCTTCTGAATTTTGACTCTCACTGTAACTCCTGGAATCTAAGGAATCCTTGCACGCACACCTTGCGGCATTCACAATAACCCTCGGTTATTTCACTGTTCAACTATGTGCACTTCTCTGCAACAACATTTCTTCAACCTTCCACCTCGTTTGGAAAATTTTGAGACCTCAAATCACCGGTGCACACCTTGCACGGCTCTGTGCGATACCTGCACTCCAGCTAGTATGAGAAAAACAATATCCCTCCTGAGCTTTTCTGAGATAAAACTCAAAACTTTGTCAACGCACTCTATGTGGACCTTCACTACACTCCTTGCAGGAATCCTCATGACGAGAAACAATTGAAACTCATACTTATCCTCTCACAGACTTCATATATTCAACATGAAATCAAGAGCGTACACACACATAGCATTGAAACAAATGCATAAAAGAGAACATAAGCGAAAATGTAAACATACCATTAAAATAGATTTAAACAACAACCACCACAACACCATAAAATGAAATCAAAGCATTGTTATATTAATTCTAGTGCTCATGTACATGGTTCAATAACAACAACTATCTACTTATACAATCCTATAATCTATGTTCTTCTCTCTACTCTCTACAACTCTACAGCTTACAATGAGAATTATATTTTAACAATACATATGAGGGTGTATTTTACGAGTTTTCCCTCTTACATATCTAACCATCTAATCAAAATAAAATATACAAATACCTTACATTCATTATAATTAAAAGCCTCCATATAAGACAGATGAGAGCAACGCTCAAGATCTATTTACAATCTCATAAAACATAAATTCAAATACATTCTCCTAACCATTACATTAATGTTTTTTCATTCAAATTCAAAATGTCTCAAAATATGTGCTAGTGCAATTCCAAATGTACTTCACCTTTGCTCTTGATTTTTTGGCTCGCTTACGATGCTCCTGCATCAATGAACCAAGATGTTTATCAAAACAAACATTTTTCCTCCTTTTCTTTTTAAATTAAATTGTCAACGCACCCATCATTCGTCCATTTTACATGGAAAGCGGTTCAAATTTTTGTGTTTATTCTCAAAATGTAGAATCATTTTTTCAAGTTAGTCATGAGCGCAAATCACAGGAGAATATTTCATCATTATTTACATAAAGGGGTCCCACCTATTTAGTATATTATTATATATATATAAATAATAAGGTATTGCAACCCATTTGCAGGCAGTGATTCTATGTTTCGTTTTTGGGCATCAACAAAATGGTGACTCCACTGGGAAATTTGTTCTCAACATATTTATAACTCAGAATTTTTTGTTTCAAAGAACAATAGAAGTAGGTGATCAAAAACCGTTGAAAATAATAGTTATGCAAAAGGGGGGAAAATGATGGTTTAAGGGAAATAATGAGACGAGACTTCAGGGAATAACTTATGGAAAGTGAGATGTATGAGTGGAGTTGGTGTCATATGCATAAAAATAGAATAAGATTCATAACCAATCATTATTTTTAGAATTTCAAGGAGAATGCTTCTAATATGGTATTGAATCTAAGGATGGATGGAAGAAAGGGATAGCAGAAACAAGGGAGAAAAAACAACAACTATAATACAATAGTATTGAAAGAAAAAATTTATTCCAGTGGTGTCTCAAAGGAGGACATCATGACAGTTGTGTTTATTTTATTTTCATCGATCAACAATACTTACATAATGAGATTGTTATGGAAAAACTGATCCAGAATTTATTTCTGACGATCATGTAAAACAAACAACAAATATTAAAACTCAACAAACCTAAGTAAAAAATAAAGCAGTAAGACAAAGGACTATATACAGAAGTCATTTTTATACAAAGAGTTAATAATCAAGCTGGTTCCACATAATGTTTCAAGTGGGAACCATTAATACTGTAAGAAAAAAATCCCTCATCCAAATACTTTAGAATGTATGAGTTTGTGCCAAGGATAAAAGCGATTTTCAAAGGACCTAGCCATAATTTTTGGAATTTATAATGTCTCCCTCTTTCAGCATGGGTTCAATCCCATAGTAGGACTTTGTCATCAATCTTGAATTCAACGGCCTTTGCCCACTTGTTAAAATATTGTTTCACCGTTTGTTGCCTTATTTTTAGATTCTCCAAGGCAAAGTTTCTTTGTTCTTCTAGGAATAACAATGCATTTATCCTTTGGGGAACATTAGAAGAATTTAATTCTTCAGTCTGTAACATCATCCGTAAGGAGGGAAGATCTATTTAAGTAGACAGAATATCCTCTTGGACATATACAAGCTAAAAGGGAGTAAAGCATGTACTTGCTTTGGTTGTTGTATGGTTTGCCCAGAGAGCATAAGTGAGACGTGTGTGCCACTGGAGAGGTTTTTCTTCTATGATTATCTTTATGATCCTAACCATATTCTTGTTAGTTGACTTTGCTTGCCCATTTCACTGAGGCTAATAACTAGATGAAGTGAAATGATTGACACCTGACTTAGCCATAAATTGGGTCAATTTTGCAGAAATGAAGGTTTGACCATTTTCCGTAATGATCTCTAATGGGATGTCGAATCTTGAAAATATATTATATTCTAGGAAAGAAACTACATTCTCTTCTTGTGTGTGTCAAAGAGGAGCAACCTTGGTCCACTTAGTAAAGTAATCAGTGGATTTCAAAATAAAATTATCCCATGTAGAATATGGAGGGTTGATGTAATATCCCCAAATATAATTGATTTTTAAATTCTAAGTGTACTTGGGAATAAATTTCCATTTTTGGAAAATTAGGATTTGGAAATTATTTTCCATTTATGGAAAATCCAAATTTGAAATTTGATTATTGTAATAAATTATTTATGATTGTCGGGAAAAGATTTGATTTTCCCAACTAACTTCTTTGATTGTGACACATGTAAAAGACAAACTTTTTTATAAATTAAATTCTAAAAGACAAATGGAACAACCAGGTTAAAAATAGTTGACCATGACTCCATGAGTGGGGAACAGATTTGAGCTGCCTCAGGGATGATTTTTACAAGTGGAAAATGAGGTATTTGACCTCTAGTAGCCCCTAAAAATCAGGGATTTGTAAAGCTGTGAAAATCCCCAAGGAGGGAAGGAAATACCTAGGCACAAGATGCATATAAATACAACATACGGGGGAGGAAGGACACCGCTGAGTATGTTGGAGAAAGAAAACTACTTGTTGTTATGAAGAATGTTAGTGTGAGGCAAGGGAATTTATGATCTATGGAAAGTGATTGTAGCAAAGGAGGATCATCTAAGTTTTCCATTATGGACTCATGGTCAGGCTAGGGGGTGAACAGAGCAAGTAAATTGATTGTTATGTTCTACGATTGGGTGGAACATGGTTGTTCCATTTGTGTCCCAGCATCAGTTTCAGATATGTACCTTTACTTGCATTCAGGTTAATATTATGTTGATTATTAATTGTTAGGAATGTGATGTATTATGTGATGTTAGTATATACCTATATATGTGCTCACTTGGCAGAAATAATAGGACTACTGTAGGTTCTATAATGCTTGAATAGGGTTATAGTTATATCTATATATATATATCATTTCTATTGTTATGTCGAATAAAAGAATAATAGTCCTAATACATGTTTTGTCAAATATGAAAGGAAGACATCTGATACAACAAAGTATAGATATTGTAACAAAAATTGATATACGTCTTTATTACCATCAATAGATCAAAGGATTAAAATGTTACAATTTTTGAGTTCCTTATATAACCGAACTCCCTATCTAGACGAAACAAAAACTTAAAGAACTACATAAGTCTATTTGTGAATAATCACAAGGACTAGTGGATGAAGATGGAACCTGAATACCTTTTGTGGATAGGGCACGTACTTCTTCAAGTGCATGGGGTGCCTCCCAAACTTGTAACAAATATATAAATGATTTTAGTAACTTAATAATGTATGAAATTATTAAATATGCATCAAATAAGGAATTAAAATTACTTAACTTTGGTTTCAATGTTGATATGGAGCATCCTCGCTAACTTGCGAAGCCATCAATACAAGACAAAGAAGGGGAGTGGGTGTGTTTTTCACCTGATGGGTTCCCTCGCAAGACAAAAAGGGAAACGTCATCAATGTATATACTTGTGAAATTATTATTAAATGCGCAAACATAAAAACATAAGCAAGTCTTTCAATTGAGAAAAAATATTTATATCTTGTAGGTTACAATATTGACAAAGTAAAATGGATACCATAGAAAAAAAATAAATGAGTTATAATAACTGGAAAATATTACTTTGGAAAAGAGTAATTCAACTCTTGATAGAGGGTCAAAGCTACTGTGGGAGAAATGTACTTTTATTACAGTTATGTCATACACAGACAAGGGTAATATTTAAACAAAGAGACATTATGCACAAACAGGAGTAATACTTACAACAAATGAAAATCGAAAGTATAAAACCTAGATAGAAAATTACTAATGACAATTTGGACAGTCATACAAATTATATAATTAAAGAAGCCTTGAATCAGAAATTACCACAACGACGCTTGGAAGGCGATCTGGTTAAGTGAAGAATTTCGTAAGGGCCAAGTCTTTATTAAAAGGAAATGAAAATACAATTATTGATTTAAATACATAAGAAAATCTTGTAGGGTCGAACAGAGTTATCACATGAAAAACTGTATCAAAATTGTAAATGAGTTAAATTATATAGTCGAACCAGTACTAAAAGGGACAAGACGAAAATAGCCACGGGTACCCATAAATACTAAGTAAATTTCCTTCTCAATAAGGATTTTCCTTAATCACAATTTGCATGCAATAAACGTTTTTTCACAAATAAGGATATCCCAGCTTACCTTTTGAATTTACAAAGTAAAAACACGAATTTTATACATAGTAAAAGTAACAAAATCCGAGACGTATTCATTAAGAGTTGAAAACTGTAAACGAATCAAGTCTGGAATGTCTTAACTACTATTAATATCGACCTTCACCTAGGTCCTGAGGGTTTTGGTTCCCCATACATAGTAACGATGAACAAAATTCGTGGATCTTTTACCCTATGTAATCGAAACCCCCTGCGAGAATAAAATATTTCATAAACATATCAGGGAGAATTAGTATTACAAATAGATGATACATGGAGATTAAATTTCCACAGAGATTTTCACGATGCAATAGATGGAGGGTAAAACCCACAAAGAAATGACTTACAAAGATCATTTCCAGAGAGATTTACATGATTGCAGTAGATGGAGGGTAAAACCCATAAAGAAATAATACACAAAGATTATTTCCACAGAGAATCACATGATGCTTAGTCGAAGGAAAAACCCATAAAGAAATGAATACACATAGATTATTCCACAGAGGAGTACACAATACTGAAACGGAGGATAAAATCACAAAGATTACTTATACTCAAAGACTACTCTTACCAAAGAAGGAATGATGCATAGACAAAGGAGGGAACCCATAGAAGGTTTACCGCATTTATATTTTCAAACGAAACTACTCTTAAAATAATATTCATTGTATAAATGGAGGAGTTCACACACAGAGAGTACATTGTATTTAAACTACAGAGAGCCTCTTTCCAGAGAGAGCATATATTTACACCAGACAACGAAATTCTTTTCAAAGTGTTTTTATATAGGAGTCTAGTTTCCGTAAGGAGGGATTTAGCCTAAGAATAAACGCAGGAGAATGACACTTCACCATATAAGATTACGTCTAAAACTATTATAACTAGACAATATGGTACTTACTGTGTAGATTCGATGCTATCTCCAAGTTCTAGTATTCCACAGGGCCGAATACCATTTCCGAGATGGAATACCCTTACAGGGTCGAGTGATAACACCAATTTCAAAGCATAAAACAGGAATATGACCAAGTGGAATATACTCATGAAAAGAGTTAAGAAGGGAGTAATGGAATATAGAACCCTTAGAGGGTGAGGAAGAGTGTCGGGTACACCACCCCACTCCTGGACATGTGAATCATCTGAAGTGTCAACCCCAGTTGTAATATCCCCAAGGACAAGCCCCAGTTCTATTTATGAATTGTAACATGTTTTGTAGGTTGGTGAGCCAAGAAATTATAAGTTGATAGGATTATGTGTTTATTAGGCTGGAGAGCCTAGGTGTTAAAGACCAGGAGATTAATTTGTACATGTAAATATTCATACGATTAATATAAAAGCATCGTTGTGTGTAGACCAACCATGAAGAAAGAGTATGAGGGACTAACTCCACTAGGCTCGGTAAGGGAGAGGGGGATGAGAGGCTAGAAATAGGGACTAAGCTTAAGAGCTTAAGTCCAAGAATAATTTATTATTATTCTTAATGTTGATATAAGGATATGATTATATCCTAAGTTCATTTGGGAAGAGGAAATGACTTCCAAATGGAAAGGAACGTGCTTCATGAGTGACATGTGTCAGCTTAGTTACATGTAGTTTTAAGGGGGAATTCTTGTTGTTTGGTGGGGGGGGCACAAACCATTCTAGTACCTTATGGGAGAAGTTCGCTCTCACGATGCCATATCTCTCATGATTCTACAAGTTGACCATTCTCACCATTCTATGAACACTCGACCACCTTTATCCTGACGATTTCACTCATGCACCGAAAAAGCATGCATCCAACCTTTTCCACGATTGTTGAACCCGTGGCCATCGTGAACCTTTGTAACTTGCACCCAATGGTATTTTTTTGAGTTGTACTCTACCTTACCCGATTTCTGTTGTTTACTCTTCCCTTGCCCATTTTTCTTAGGACCTGGATAGAAGAAATAGGTTGCCAGGACCATGGTTTGCAAAGGCGGGTTATTAGGCCCATCGATTGAAGAGGTAGGTTGTCAGGCCTGTGAGTAACTCTCTCCAGGTGAGAGAGTGTGCTGAGGAAGTGAATTATCTTGGAGGGAGTCCAATAACAACTACAGAGCTCTGAGATTTCTTGTCCATCCTGTTGTTGAATCCCTGAAAGGGAGGTGGAGCACTTGATGAACTATGTGACAGTAAAGGTGTATAATCCTGGGGTGGGACAGGAATGTGGGGAATTAGAGTCTTTGAGAAGTGGGTGTAAGTGGCTCCTAAGAGAATCCTTCATGTTGAACTGTGTGACATTCTTGTTAGCCTTTCCAAGCCTAGGAATACCTTGCCCAGTGGAGTTTAGTCCCAGATTGGGGGTGACCCACTGCTGAGAGTGATGAGCAGTGTGGTCTAAGGATGGGAGTTTCGTGGAAGGTCTGCACATAGTCAGTGGTCTTCATAATCCAAACATAAGTATCAATTCTATGTTTAATGATGTTTTTTGTGCATGTTTGTGATTCTTACAATTTTATCATGTGTTTTCGTTGCATTTATGATTTACTGTCAATTTTGCATGAGTTAGGATGGTAGTAGTATATTTTTATTTCCTTTTATTTCATTAGAAATGCATGCAATACATATGTACTCTGGGATGAACAAATTATTATCATAGCTAAGAGAGATGTTGAAGAAGTGGTGTGGCCTAACCTGTTGGTGGTTGGGGACATTACAAAACGGTATCAAAGCCATGGTTTCAACCAGGGATGATTTTAAGGATGGAATTTTTTTTTTAAATGTAGAAACCTTGGCGAATATTACTAATCCTTCATATGCCAACTATAAAATGTTTGGCAACATTTTTGTAAAAAAATTCAAATTTCTAATAATTTTATATAGTTTGTATAAAATTTTGGTGATTCTTAAGGTAAAATAATTTTATACTTTATAATTTGGGCGAATCATTTTTAGAATAGAGAATATTTCCCTAGGAAAAACCATGGAAAATTAGCCCATGAGAGAAATTTATCCCCTAAAATCATCCATGGTTTCAACATTGATCCTAGATGGGCCATGTTAGTGGAAGTTGAAGCAAACGTTTTTGAAAATAATTGTTGTCGAAATGGAAAAAATTGAAGTTCAGACTCCATATTTTGACACTGATCATAAATTACGTCGTATAAGTGGTTATGGAATCAAAATCTCAGAGAAAATTTTTATTGAGAGGGTCAAAATTTGAATTTAGAGCATTCCAAAGTGCCAAGAGAACACCTTGGTCGTATTTGGAAGCTCAGTAGGTATAGGGGTTCAAGAAAGATAATAGAGAAAAGAGACTGTAGTAATTGGGGGTTTGGAACTGCAAGTTTTGAAGTCAAGTCATCAGATCGAGCGAAGATTAAGTCACAACAGTCAAATCTCATTAAAGGGAGATCGATGGAGGGGAGAGATTATGGAGATTGATAAGGAAGTTAAAGCATGAGGAAGTTGAGTTCCCACAATCATTCCTGGTCGTTGAACTTCACGGTTCATTAAAAAAAGACTATCGATCTTGCAAAGTGAGATAAGCACCCAAATGTTACGTCGAGGTCACAACTCTCGGTCACATGTAGAGAAGACAGAGTGAACTTCATGTATTTCATGTTCATCGATCCAAGAAAGGAACATGTGTCGTCAAGTTATCTTTTTTGGGAATACGACAATGGGGAGAAATGGAGTGTTTTTATGAAAAAACTCTCGAAGTCTCGAAATTCGGAGTTAATTCAAACCATTCATCGCAAGAGATGTGTGTCGGAATATCAACTTGTTCTAGAGTTTGATGTTCGAGAGAAACGGGGTGTGCGAAGGTGAAATCTCCCGACACCCGAAGTCTTGGAGTGACGTGGCATGTTGACGTCACTAGGGATGACATGGAAACATGGGATGTGTGCCACATGTCAGTGATTTAATCACCTTGGTAATATGGAAATGAAGTTAGAATGTGACATATATCACTGCCTGATTGGACCATGTGTCAGCTTCGTGTGTCCTACCGAGTGGTGCTCCTGGTGGTGGCACAAGGTAGTTAAGCACGATGAAGAAGTTAGTTGGATCAGGCCCACATTAACTTTGGTCATGATATAGGAAGATCGAGGGCTAGGAGGCTTTGCAGGGATTGAATTTGTGTGAAAGTTAATTCTACAAGGTGGTCCCATAGTCCAAACCACATTTTTTCAGAAGGGGTACGTGACAGCGTGGGGAAAATTGTGGAACGATCGATGGGTTACTCAAAAACCACCAACCCATGTCCCCAAAATTTGAAAATTAATAAAGTTGATGTGACGTTTTCAACACTTATTAGTTCGAGCATGGAAACCATGGGCCCCATTGGATGCATGGCACCGATGTTGGAAGATTGGTTGCTGCCATTGATGTCAACCTTAGTCACTGGTTTCGGACCCCAAGATTGATGAAGGTATTTTTACATGAAGAACAATGCACATGCAGACACAACAGCCATGGATGGATAGTATACATCATGTTGTTTCCATTGGTAGGTGGCATGTCACATGGATCCTCATGGTTGAGGAGAAATGAATTTTTTAAGATGAAAAAGTGAATTGGAGAAGGAAGTATAGGTCAGCCCTGAAGATAATTAAAGAAAAGAATTAAAAAATAAGAAAGTGTCATCTCACTCCTAATGTTAAAATGAAGTGTAGTCACTCCCAAAGACATTCCAGTAGGGAAACACGCAGCAGTTCAAGCTCGTCCCCTACCATAAAACACCGGAAATATGGAAGGGATGAATTGAAAGGGGAAATCAATAAGATTAAACCGCCTACGTTCGATGGTGAACATAAGAAGGAAGAAGATGTTGAAACATGGTTGTTGGGTATGAAGTAATACTTCCAACTATAGAATTATTCTTCCCATGCAGAAGGAAGAATTGCAATGTACCAGCTGAAAGGAAAAGCATCCATGTGGTGGGATCAGTGGGTGTAGGTGCAACACATCAGAGAGAAAGAGGTCACATGGAAGGAGTTTAATAGGTATTTCGAGAAGAAATACCTGACCAAAAGATACTATGACAAAAAGATGAAGGAGTTCTTCGAACTCAAGTTGGGCAGTATGACCATTGATGAGTATGAATGAAGTTTTCTGGAACTACTAAAGTATGTTCCATTCATCAAAGATGAGGCTGTCA
>JASDQU010374038.1:56244-66289 GCA_032191745.1 Picea mariana | reverse complement strand
TTACCTCTACCTTCTACCCAAAATTGCTACCTGTTAGCACATAGAATTGTAGGGGTAAAAAAGAATCACTTTGGTTTTGTTTTCGAGTCACACCTTTGATCCTTACATCATTACCTTGACATGTCACACCTCCAAGTTGTACACAATTTTCTCCTTGTCACCATCCATCCATTTAAGTGTCAAGTTAAAGTTGGGTGTATGTGTTTCCAACTCACTAGGAGAGTTCACAACGTACTCTAAGTACCTCATGCATTCATTTGTCATCATTGCAATTAAAGGATCGTGTCAAAGAGAATTCCATTGTTTTCAGAGCCTACATTTGACCACTTCTTCAGAGATTATGTCATAAGATCTACTAACACTATCCTCAAACTTTGCAATCTGTGTTTGAATTTGGCGTTGTGAACTGGAACTACGAATCTAATGCTACAGACTGGTTGAAGAGGAGCATTGGAGGTTGGATAGCTTGCAAACCCTTCTGTTAAAATTCATGGACATTTGCACCAAGCCCAAGTCTACCAAGCACTGCATGAGGGTTATCATGTTGTTTAATGGTTGAGAGAAGTTTCTAGCTAGTTTATCTATTGGCACTGCAAACTGTCAAATTCTTTTGTTGCTAGCTTTCAAACTCACCTTGATGATGTTTTGAACCTTGCCCACTAGACTAGGCTGCCTTTTGACCTCATTCATCTTTCCCACTACTCAGAATTTACATGTTCCACTGAATTTTTCCCAGCGCTGCGAACTAGTTACTCTGGCGCTACGAATAGAGTGATGTGAACCCTGTGTTCCAACACGGCTGAAACCTTCATCGTCTACATCTTTAAAAGTTCAGTTTTGAAAAAGTGAATCTACACCCCTATCAAACTTGAAATATGTGATTGATCATCTGTTGAACCAGGTTTAAATATTTCACACATGATCATGTTGTTAACTGATATTTATATTGATGAAAAAACTTTGTTTTAGCAGAGAATTCACATTTTGTCTCCCTTTAATTATAAGTCCCACTTGTTGTTCCTTACCCCTCCCGTTGAAAGAGTGTCTTCTCTCATACCTCAATGTGTATAGAGTAAGGTGCATAAAGCTCTGTACAAGGTCAGAGACTTGGATTATAGGAAGAAGCTTAAGGGAGTGATGGGCATGTACCATGAGACCATTGATAAGGCAATATTTTTAGCCAAAATATTCTTGCCCCTCCACAGGTAGCTTAGAAATCTCTACAGGCAAAATAGATCTCATCAAGCTTAAATCAGAAAATTAAAGGCATACCTACAACCTTTTAAAGAATAATTGGCCAAGAGAAACCTGGACATGCTAGCCAAGGTTTCTACCAGAAGAAGCTCCATAATTAAAAAATGAATACATTAAGCCTCCATAACTAGCGTCAATTTTGGTCAAATTTCCTGTTTTGTGCATTTTACAACTTTTTGATGATGGCTATGTTTTGTAAACCATGATTAGCTATTTTGATGCTTTCTTCTAGTCATGTACCAAGATTATGAAGTTTTTGCAGCATAGTTGGACACCTGATACAATTTTGAAATGTTAAAAACTTTGGTAAAGTGAAATAGGATGTTATAGGAAAGTTCGCAGCGCCGACGTTGCAAACTGGTAATTTATGACAGTTTGTAAACATGACCACACAACAGAGGATTGTTTTGATCATGACTTTTGAATTCCAATATGGGTTCCTATGAAATTTGGTGTGGAGGGAAAACATGTTTTTTTTTACTTGCTAAAAAAAATTCATCTCGACCCATTTTGTATTTGTGGATAAAAGCTAAAAACATCACCTACAGGAAAGTTTAAAGTGCATGTTGTAAAGGCGTTGCGAACTCTAACAGTCTGACAAAATTGAGTTAGGGGAAGGCTGCCAGTTGTCAGGGAAGGTTGAAATGGTCTCCTAGGAGTTAGTTGGACATGAGGGACATGTGTTCCATCTCCAAATCAAGCATCATGGTATGTTTCAAAAGGCATTTATCGCAATAGACAAGATCTCAAAAAATAGGAATTTGTTAGGTTTTTGTTGGAATCTTTTGTAACACGACTCCTAAATGGAGGAGGATCCTATGTAGCTCCTTGGTTTCGACCTCCTTACGGTAGATAGAGATCATTCACTATACATGAAAGGTATTTTGATAAGGAAAGGTGTGTATTCATGATCCAAGAGAGGAGAGAGCTGGAGGAGTAGTTGAGTTACTCATTTGTAAGCCCGAGGGTCTATTCTATTTGTAATGACATTTTCTGCCATTAAAGATTCATGAGAGTTGTTATCAGATGGTCTTATTTTTTTCCCCATTTATTTGTTATCTTCTTGCTTGAATATATTGTAGGGTTTGATGATCATAGCTACCATTGATTGATGGATTCATGAACAATAGAGGATCTGTTGTAGCTTGCCCATTAAATCATTGTTCATTGTTTAAGCAATCTTTGATCTGTTGCAGAAAGGATCTTTGTACAATGGATTTTCTTTTTTTTGTCATATTCATTATGCTTCTACTCATCATTATATATCCCTTTTGTCTGATATACAGTTTGATTGTCTTTGATCTGTAGGATGTTATGACTCCATGGCCAATGGAATGCCTCTGCAGACATTTTGTTGCCCTCTCCCTTTCTTTCCCAGTCTTGTTGATCCACCTACTCAAAACAATTTAATACATTTGTATTCTGATGGGTATTGGGCTTGCACTTACAATAGTCTAAGTGTGACTCTTAGTGCTAACATTTATGGCGTCGTTGTTGGTGACGAAAATGAAGTAATCTTCCCTGGGAGAACAACATAGAACAGAGCCAATCTTTGATGGTGAACAAGGGCTGGTCACATAATAGAGACTGCATCATTCACCTGGCAACTCCACTCCATGAAGAAAGAATATGCTGACAGTAGTTATAGTTCAGATTTTCATATGCAATGGAAGCTATTCTTGCTCAAATGTATGCATTTTGTGACTTCTCTTGTATACTTGGCTTTCCAAATATTGTACTTGATAGAAAAGTATGGGAACCTTGCCTTCTGAGGTTTGGGGGAAACGAGCATGATCATCTTGGTGAGAACTTGTTGGATTTTCACAAGTGTATGCATAGGCTAAATATTGATCACGAGGATGTTCTTATTAAAATGTTCAGATTTTCTTCGGAAGGACATGCTTGTGAGTGGTGTAGAACCCTCCCTGTTGCTAGCATTCATTCATTAAAATATTTTCATACCGCATTCAATGGTTATTACAAACATAGGTATTATGTTGATTTGATTTATGAGGAATATTGTATAGAGTTTGATCTTTTATATAAACGATCTTCCCATTTTAAATATCGGGGTGCTAGTAGTGAATAAAGTGTTGAAGAAGTAATTGTTCTTCACGTTCCTCAACCAGTTTCCCATGTTTTTCAAAGTAATATACTTTCCCGGGAAATTGGAATAGAAGCAAATAATCAGACAAATGAAATTGGCAGTAGTCATGAAATTGGAAATATGCAGAGACAATCCAAACTCCAGTCGGAACAACATGAAGAAATAGTTGTCCTTGATCCAATGGTAGACAATTTTGAGGATTTTATCAGCCTAACTTATGCACCTTTTAGCTTAGAACATAAGGATAGCAAAACACTTAATGCAACAGATTTTGCACATGAGTTGTCTTATCTTATTAATCAGGTAGAATTTCACCATGAGCTCTATGATCTAGTAGATTTTTTAATGGATACAGTTTTTCAGAAGGACCCTTGTGTTGCAACTTTGGGTTTAATAAAAATTTGTAGTTGTAAGTATGAACCATTGATGAATTTTATGCTGCAAAGGTTATATTATTTTTATGCTTTAATCTGCAATATACAATAAACTTGTTTTACTAGCCAAATGATTGCATGGCTTCACTGGAAATCTGATTATACTTAAGCAAAGAAGCTCAACTGGATAGATTAGTGTAGGAATGTATATAAATAAGCTTGCTATGCAAGCATTTGGTTTGCAGTGAGTGTTTTTTAGTTTTCAATAAATTACGAGAGGTGCTCTCAAGGCATAGACAAAGTACATATTACAGTGATGGAATGGATAAGGCATTGGAACTACATGTTCTTGGCAACTCACAAAGAGCATGCCATCTCCTATGGAGCTAGATGTTAGCACATAGAATTGTAGGGGTAAAAAAGAATCACTTTGGTTTTGTTTTGAGTCACACCTTTGATCCTTATATCATTACCTTGACATGTCACACCTCCAAGTTGTACACAAGTTTCTCCTTGTCACCATCCATCCGTTTAAGTGTCAAGTCAAAGTTGGGTGTATGTGCTCCCAACCCACTAGGAGAGTTCGCAGCGTACTCTAAGTAACACATGCATTCATTTTGTCATCATTGCAATTAAAGGATCGAGGCAAAGAGGATTTCATTGTTTTTAGAGCCTGCATTTAATCACTTCTTCATGGATTATGTCATAAGATCTACTAACAGTCTCCTCGAAGTGTGCAATGTATGTTTGAATTTAGCGCTACAAACTGGCACTGCAGACTAGCTGAAGAGGAGCATTGGAGGTTGGATAGATTGCAAACCCTTATGTTCAAATTCACAGACATTTGCATCAAGCCCAGGTCTACCAAGTACTCCATGAGGGTTATCATGATGTTTAAGGGTTGAGAGAAGTTTCTGGCTGGTTTGTCTATTGGCACTGCAAACTATCAAATTCTTTTGTTGCTAGCTTTCAAACTCGCCTTGATGATGTTTTGAACCTTGCCCACAAGACCAGGCTGCCTTTTGACCTCATTCATCTTTCCCACTGCTCAGAATTTACATGTTCCACTGAATTTTCCCCAGCGTTGCGAACTGGTTACTCCGGCGCTGTGAACCCTCTATTCCAGCACGACTGAAACCTTCATCTTCTACATCTTTAAAAGTTCAGTTTTGAAAAAGTGAATCTGCACCCCTATCAAACTTGAATTATGTGATTGATCATCTGTTGAACTAGGTTTAAATATTTCACACATTATCATGTTGTTAACTGATATTTATATTGATGAAAAACCATGTTTTAGCAGAGAATTCACATTTTGTCTCCCTTTTATTACAACTCTTAGTTGTTGTTCCTTACCCCTCATGTTGAAAGAGTGTCTTCTCTCGGACCTCAATGTGTATAGAGTAAGGTGCATAAAGCTTTGTACAAGGTCAAAGACTTGGATTATAGGAAGAAGCTTAAGGGAGTGATGGGCATGTACCATGAGACCATTGATAAGGCAATATTTTTAGCCAAAAGATTATTTCCCCTCCATAGGCAGCTCATAAATCTCTATAGGAAAAACATATCTCATCGATCTCAAATCAGAAAATTAAAGGAAAAACTACAATCTTTTAAAGGATAATTGGCCAAGAGAAACTTGGACATGCTAGCCAAGGTTGCTACAAGGAGAAGCTCCAAAATTAAAAAAATGAATACATTAAGCCTCCATAACCAACATCAATTTTGGTCAAATTTCATGTTTCATGCATTTTACAACTTGTTGATGATGGTTATCTTTTGTAAACCATGATTAGCTATTTTGATGCTTTCTTCTAGTCATTTACCAATATTATGAAGTTTTTGTAGCATATATGGACACATGATACAATTTGAGATGTTAAAAACTTTGGTAAAGTGAAACAATCTGCTACAGGAAAGTTCGTAGCGCCGACACTGGGAATTGGTAATTTATGACAGTTTGTAAGCATGAACACATAACAGAGGATTGTTTTGATCATAACTTTTGAATGTCGATCTGGGTTCCTATGAAATTTGGTGTGGAGGAAAAAAATGTTATTTTTGACTTTCTAAAAAAATTCAGCCCGACCCATTTCATATTTGTGGATAAGAGCTAAAAACATCACCTATAGAAAAGTTTGCAGCGCATACTGTCAAAGGTGTTGCGAACTCTAACAGTCTAACAAATTTGAGTTATGGGAAGGTTGTTAGTTGTCAGGGAAGGTTCAAATGGTCTCCTAAGAGCTATTTGGACATGAGGGACATGTGTTCCATCTCCAAATCAAGCATCACCACCTAATTCAAAAGGCATTTATCTCAATAAAAAAGATCCCAAAAAATAGGAATTTGTTAGGTTTTTGTTGGAATCTTTTGTAACGAGGCTCCTAAATGTAGGAGAATCCTATGTAGCTCCTTGGTTTCAACCTCCTTAGGGTAGATAGAGATAATTCACTATATATGAAAGGTATTTTGATAAGGAAAGGTTTGGATTCATGATCCAAGAGAGGAGAGAGCTAGAGGAGCACTTGAGTTGCTCATTTATAAGCCTAGGGGCCTCTTTGTAATGCATTTTCTGCCATTAAAGATTCATGAGAGTTGTTATCATATGGTCTTATTTGATTTACCATTTCTTTGTTATCTTCTTGTTTGAATATATTGTAGGTTTTGAATATTATAGCTTCCATTGATTGATGGATTCATGAACAACAGAGGATCTGTTGTAGGTTTCCCATTAATTCATTGTTCATTGTTTAAGCAATCTTTGATCTGTTGCAAAAAGGATCTTTGTACAATGGATGTTATTCCTTTTGTAATATTCATTATGCTTCTACTCATCATTATATATTCCTTTTGTTTGATATACAATTTGATTGCCTTTGATCTGTATGATGTTATGACTCCTACACCCAATAACACCCAATGGAATTCCTCTACGAACATTTTGTTGCCCTCTCCCTTTCTTTCCCAATCTTGTTGATCCACCTACTAAAAACAATTTAATCCATTTATATCCTGATGGGTACTAGGCTTACACTTACAACATTCTAAGTGTGACTCTCAATGCTAACACTACCATTAATAGTTGTTTCAACATATGTATCCTTTCACATGTGCATGTTTTAGAATGTAATCTAAGATTCTTGACACAAAAATGAGGCCTCTACAATCCATTGTCTAGCTTTCAACAACCATCAAATAATGGATATAACCTTTCAATAGGGTATTTATATAGTCCCTCCTAATGGGACTATCTCAGCATACAACTCCTTGCTACACCTCAATCTTTTCAGTTGTTCACCCCCATAAGCTATGCATGCATGTATATTAATGCACACTTAACATTGGTGTTCCTTATGGCGATCCACCATTATAAGCATGAAACTTCAAGGCATAAAGATAAAYAGGTTTCCCTCTTCCATTATGCACACCGGTGCATATTTATTTCAATTTTTATTTATTTATGTTTTTGAAATGTTGTAGCTCCTTACTGACCTACTCTTCTTATTGAACACCCCTAGCCAGACCAAACTCGGMTGACTTGCATTTCTAGCCAATTTGTCCACYAGGGMTACCATCTCACAGTTGCTTCCTTTATGCAGAGAATCATGTTTTACAACCTTTCACTTCCCTTTGCGACTCCYTGATTCCTCAAACAATTGTACAAGCTTGACCATATTCCTTGTACAATTGAGATAGTTCCTTTTAGGTTCCATCTATTTTGCATACCATGTCAAGCATAGAACCATTTTCTTCCTCATGTGTCTTCTTAAGAATTTTCCTCTCTGAAGACCACTTCCCTATTTGTTCTTCTTGACTTTCCATCCCATTATACCTTGGAAATACCCTCAGTACCCTTGAAATGTACTTGGAATTCTCCATATGCATAAGCAATTCCCTTTCATTGTTGTCATCATTCATCGACTATTGCAAAACACTCCAATTAGATTGGCATCCACCTCACGATACCTCTTCCATTATCTTAGGATGTTCAAGGACTTTGATCAGTCCTAGAATCCTTTATCCATTTATGGAGTACCCTTCCTTGAAGTCTAACTGCACCCTTCTCAAACAATTATTCCTATAATGCTTGATTTATGCATCTATTGGCACTCTTTATCATACATGTGCTTCATTACTTCCTTGTCGCATACCTTGAATTCTGAAAAATATAAATAAAAGAATTATTATATCATTTATTCAACCATAACAATCTATTTTACTTACCTTTCTCCATAACTTCTCACCACCTAAGTTATATTTATTTGATACTAATGTGAGTAGAGCAACTCCATACTTAACCATATTTTTAGAGGTTACCCTAAGTCCTATTCCAAAAGACTTACTAATTTAATAACCTATATACATATATGCTAAGTTTCCATATTCTAAGGTTATTCCTATTTCGACTTGAGGACAAGTTTGATGTTATACCTATATATATCTATATATATAGGTCTTGCGATGATTATTTAGTTGTCAAGGCTTCTTATGGTTAACGTTGATATTCGATATGATTTCCTTGTTATCATAGTGTTTTAAGTTTGTATGTATAGGATCCTTGCTAATCATCCTTAAGTAATTGTCACCCCAAGGTATTTTATTGGCGCGTCACGCATTACTTTTCACATGTATTAATTTGGTTTTATTTGGGTGTTGGCTCTTAATACGCAACATTAATATGGGATTTGATATGCGTTAATACTAAATCTGTCGTATCATGCAATGGGTAACATTTGGCATACAAGGAGTTGTCATAACGTTCTACGAGGTTATCAAACTCGTATCGGTACCATCCTTAATTGAATTTTCACCAACTTCTCATCGTTAGCCAGCATGTCCTACGATTTTACATGTGCCACCTGTAGTTACCATATAGAGACAATATTTTCTCGGTGTTTGTCCTGAGGATGTACATGCGTAGGGTCCTTGTTGTTCCAATTGTTAGGGTTTTGGGTCAGAGCCTTAACCCTTATGATCTTTCTCGGGTTTGGCTCATTTCACACTTCATGGTTTTTTTTCTCTGCTCTGCGTTTTACTCTGAGAGGTTCTCGTAGTGTTGATTGGTTTCATTGTGTGAGTACTCAACGTTCATGGATTTGTCGAGTTGCTTATGGTTGTGTCGTCACAAAACTGGTAAAAATTTTAACTACCTCCTCACTTTTTTTGTTTTTTCTATAAGTTGTTAGGGTTTTGGGTCAGAGCCTTAACCCTTTCGACCTTTCCCGGGTTTGGCTCATTTCACACTTCATTGTTTTCCTTCTCTGCTCTGCGTTTTACTCTGATAGGTTTTCGTAGTGTTGAGTGGTTTCACTGTGTGATTACTCAACGTTCATGGCTTTTTCAAGTTGCTTATGGTTGCGTCGTCGCGGAACTAGTAAGAGTTTTAGCGACCTCCTCACTTTCTTTGTTTTCTCTGTAAGTTGTGTTTAACCAAGCCATTAGCTCCCAGTGGTGGTATTTGTTAGTCGTCGACTCTGTCTATATGTCTCTACGGAATTTTCCATGGCGGACTTCTTACTTCGTTGTGTAAGTATGTTATATAGAGCTTACAATTATACTCTACTTGTGATAATCTTTTGCTTCCAGTTTGTCCCTGGTCCGAAGGGTCTTACCCCTTGGATCATTGTTCTATGGAATTTGATGGTTCAAATAACCTGTTCAATTCATCTATGAGATTCGAACCCAGCTAAGACTCATATTTAAATAGAATATTGGTTTCGCATAGAGTTGATTTAATTTCTAGTTTTACTCTGTGACAATGTTTCTTTGTAAATCTTAACACTTTTATTCTCGGGTAAATGACTAATGATGGGATGTGTTTATTGTCTGTGAGGGTACCCATCAACCATTTGACTTCCTGTACATTCAGGTGTAGTTCAAGCGATAGATAAAGATATCATATACTCGGTATACCTACGGTAAGTTGATCTTTTAATTGTGTAAATACTTATGTTGTTTTAAATAACTATGTACCACATCCTAACTTGTCTTATTGTTTGATGTACAGGTATCATGGAGGCTGGTACCATGGAGATGGAGGAATACCTTTGCTCAAAAAGGTATTCGGGTTCCAAACCTAACTACCTTCGAGTTTGGCACCGCATTTTAGGATTATTCTAAATAAAATTGTATAATCGTTCATGGAAGTCCGTAATTCAGATATGTTGTTTATGCATTCATAACTTTGTAATATCCTGGTTATTTTTTTCTTCCATTTATATACAGTCATTATTTATGTTCTTGTTTCTCTTTACTAGTATTTCCCTTGTGGAATATAAATGGTCATTGCAATGGTTTCCTTTCGAATATA